>WNWK01003716.1:0-35000 GCA_009830355.1 Cherax destructor
AAACAAAATTAGGGAATCTCAAAAAAAAGGAGACCCCTTTTTCTTTTCTTTTACGGTAGTCATCAATGTCGGGGGATACGAATATTACGAATCATTATTACATGGTACGGCTAATCATCATGTACATGGTACGGTTGAGATCATCATGTACAGGGTACAGCTCACTATGTAAGATACAGCTGATACTTTTTCGTGCATGGTAGGTGACAGACCGAGAAAAGGTTCTAACATCAAAAAGGTTAGTGTCGAGTGAATGACACAAACGGGTAAGCTTTATACTTAATTATAATATTAATGTCGATCTTAATTGTATTATTGTGACCAGTCTTCCAGCAGTTTTATAAAAATTGTTTTACATCCTTTGGGGCGCAAATCAAGGTGCCCAAACACTCACATTTTGGACTTAAAAAAAGGTACTTAGCCACGGACTTGAGCTGCCCCACCTGCAGGCTCAACCACACTCATTCAGTTCATTTTTTTTCACTATGACTCACACAGATGTAATTAATTAGAACCGAGGTTCCTGAAAGTTCACTGCACTCTGGGCACTGTTGATCTAGTGACTAGTGACCAGCTTCCCTCCGACAAGCAACGGAATGTGAACAATCTCAAGGGTAACACAAGAGAATTTGTCTACCCTTAGACCAGAACATACCCTTCCTCTTTTTTTTTTGACCCAAAGGTTTTTTACCAGAGTTAACGAAACAAAAGTGAGCTTGTAATTTTTGGGCAACACAGTGCCACGGGGTATGGTCCAGTGTCCTCGTATCACAGTGTCATTTATGACCCCAATGTGTCCTCATATAAAACAGTGATCATGTGTGTTCTCAACATTTTCTGGTACTTGATTATAATATTAAAACAATTTTTAAAATCTGCTTTTGGTCATACCTTTTCAAAAAAAAGGGGAAAGCTCATTCGTTATTGTGTGATTGGTCAATTGAGGTCCGGCTGACCTCACCAACCAGTGAAATTGTCACCCCTTTGCCATGGGGGGGAAGGTTAGACACGCCTGGCGTCGTAAGTCTCAGGTCTTGTGTTCTTGACGGCGACGTAAAAGTGGTTAGAGAGACTGGTCAAATCACTTTTGGTGTGAAAACACGTGGGGGACCCATGAAGGGTGAACCCCAAAACCTGGGGTTAATGTAAAGGGCTTAATAATAAATTGTGTTTGAGTGGGAAAAGTATATTCACTGTCCCCTTATCTTATTCTTATTTTATTACTTTATTTCAAGTAGTGAAGGGTGAGTAGTGTAGAGTTAAAGAGAGGTCTGGTGGTCACCACTGACCTGTCATATTACCTACCTACCTCCTTCCCCCCCACTCCTGCCTCTACTTCCTATCCCCTTATAAGTGCGAAATGAGTCACAGTTGGTGCGGTCGACTAGTTTCAGTTATAAAAATATCAAAAAAATTTGCATTGAAGGGGAACTCTGAGAAAGATAGTTAATAGGGGCGTTGAATATGACGAAAAGGGAGTCTGTTACTCTTTAAAAGATAGAACACTTGATTAACTGATGTATCCCCATTTGTTAATCGACTGTGTATCTGTTGAGAGGACTAGAATGATTATACACAGGACATTGATTAATGGTTCTTGTACCTTTAGTACATCGTGATAGTACTGGGGGCTGGGCGTGTCTGGGTGTGAACTTTGTCCCAAAATATAAACGTGGGTACGGTTTCCCCTACCCGGCAGCGATTTTGGAAAAACGTCAAGAACATACCCCGGGAGCGATGTAGGAAAGACGTCAAGAACATACCCGGCAGCGATGTAGGAAAGACGTCCAGGAACATACCCGGCAGCGATGTAGGAAAGACGTCCGGAACATACCCGGAGGAGAAGAAAAATATAGGAACATACCCAGCAGTAAGGGAAGATGAGTAGGAACATACCCAGCAGTGAAGGAAAGGTAGGAACATACCCGCAGTGAAGGAAAGATGTAGGAAAATACCCCGCAGTGAAGGGAAAAATGACTAGGGGAAATACCCGCAGTGAAGAAAAATGATGAACATACCCAGCATGAAGGAAAGATGACTAGGAACATACCCGCAGGAAAGGAAAAATGACTAGGAAATACCCGCAGTGGGGAAAATGATAGGAAAATACCCAGCAGTGAAGGAAAGATGATGAACATACCCGCAATGAAGGGAAGATGTAGGGAAAATACCCGCAGTGAAGGAAAGATGATAGGAACATACCCAGCATGAAGGGAAAATGACTAGGGGAAATACCCGCAGTGAAGGAAAGATGATAGGAACATACCCGCAGTGAAGGAAAAAAATGATAGGGGAAATACCCCGCATGAAGGAAGATGACTAGGAACATACCCGCAGTGAAGGAAAGATGATAGAACAACCCAAAAGGAAAGGAAAAATGACTAGGGAAAATACCCAGTGAAGGAAAGAGATAGGGGAAATACCCCCAGTGAAGGAAAGATGAAGGAAAATACCCCCAGTGAAGGAAAGATGAAGGGAAATACCCGAATGAAGGAAAGATGATAGGTAGCAGTGAAGGGAAGATGACTAGGAACATACCCCGCAGTGAAGGAAAAATGACTAGGAACATCCCCCGCAGTGAAAAAATGACTAGGAACATACCCAGAAATAAAGGAAAGATGACTAGGAACTTTCCCAGAAAGGGGAAGGAAAGATGACTAGGAACATACCCAGCAGTGAAGGAAAGATGACTAGGAACATACCCAGAAATGAAGGAAAGATGACTAGAACATACCCAGCAATGAAGGGAAGATGACTAGAACATACCCAGCAAGTGAAGGAAAGATGACTAGAACATACCCAGCAGTGAAGGAAAGATGACTAGGAACATACCCAGCAGTGAAGGAAAAGATGACTAGGAACATACCCAGCAGTAAGGGAAGATGACTAGGAACATACCCAACATTGAAGGAGATGACTAGGAACATACCCAATGAAGGAAAGATGACTAGAACATACCCAGCAATGAAGGAAAGATGACTAGAACATACCCAGCAATGAAGGAAAGATGACTAGGAACATTCCCAGCAGAATCGAAGATGACTAGAACATACCCGGCAGTGAAGGGAAATGACTAGGAACATACCCGGCAGTGAAGGGAAGATGACTAGGAACATACCTGGCAGTGAAGGGAAGACACTAGAACATACCCTGGCAGTGAAGGGAAGATGACTAGAACATACCCGGCAGTGAAGGAAAGATGACTAGAACATACCCGGCAGTGAAGGAAAGATGACTAGAACATACCTGGCAGTGAAGGGAAGATGACTAGGAACATACCCGGCAGTGAAGGGAAGATGACTAGGAACATACCCGGCAGTGAAGGGAAGATGACTAGGAACATATGTAAGGTTTGAATAGAAAACAGTTTGTTACTGACTCGATCAACAACTTTATAATGGCTTTAAAGCCCTGCGACACCATTAGAGAAAATTCTTGAAAATGGGACCTCTATTTCCTCTGGAAGATTGGTAATATAAACGTCTCTGTATCATGACGAAAGCACAAGGTCGTCAAAATCGAATTACCCATTCCTTGGTCGAAATCGTCTCATTACTTTCACCAAGTGCCAAAATTGTTCATGCTCTACTTGTAGAAGTCGCACACTTCATAAGCACCTCGCACCTATGTAAGCATCTCATACCTATGTATGAGTCGTACATGTTTGAATCCATGCTAGCCACAGCTGTCACATAAAAACATTAAAGTGACATCTTGATGAGCGATGGGCAATGACGTGACAGCAGAAGACCGCCAGCCTGGCGACGTTAAGTTCCGTCACCAACAGCAGCAGCGGCACAACTGCTGCAGAGGCGCCACAGCTACACTTCTACACTGTCCATCAGAAGAATGAAAACAAATATAGAGTCTAAGAGTCTGACGTCACTTAAGTAGCTTGTGTGTACCTAAGTTTCCTCACCTGGTTTGAAGTATTACAGATGCAACTCTTGGGCCTCGCTTCTTAAACATATACTGATAAGACCGTGAGAGCATAGGAAGAAAGTAGGCTGCAGGTGTGTGTAGCTGCAGCAGGTGTGTGTAGCTGCAGCAGGGGAAGGCAGCAGGTGTGTGTAGCTTCAGCAGGTGTGTGTAGCTGCAGCAGGTAGCTGCAGCAGGGTGTGTAGCTGCAGCAGGTGTGTGTAGCTGCAGCAGGTGTGTGTAGCTGCAGCAGTGTGTGTAGCTGCAGCAGGTGTGTAGCTGCAGCAGGTGTGTGTAGCTGCAGCAGGTGTAGCTGCAGCAGGTGTGTAGCTGCAGCAGGTGTGTAGCTGCAGCAGGTGTGTGAAGCTGCAGCAGGTGTAGCTGCAGCAGGTGTGTGTAGCATGTTTGTTGGCTTGTTCGTCGAAGCTCCTGTCCTGGAATAATTTCACTGGGGTTACCTTGATTGTTGTAAAATTAGTCAGGACAATGTCCTGACAAGAGCCTAAATCTTTCAATGACCTGTTTTTATATAAACTGCCTTAATGAATGGCTCTTAGTTAAAGGAATATTCTGTAACATATATATATATATATATATATATATATATATATATATATATAGCAAGAAACCACGAGACAAGTGGCACTGAAACATTTACCAAACTGCGGCAGCCCAGGGCCAGTGTAAATTGTCAAGCACTCTTTGCCATGGCAGGAAGTGTTAGACACGCCTGGCGTCAAAGCCCAGGTCTTGTGTTCCTGACGGCGACAGTAAGAAGTGGTTAGAGAGACTGGGTCAAATCTACTTTTGGTGTGAAAACACGTGGTGTGACCTATGGAGGGCGAACCCCAAACCTGGGGGTTAAGGGGATGCAGGCAGGACGATATAAGCTTCAGGAAACAGCTAGAGGAGATTCTGGCGGAGCTCTGGCCCATGCAGAGCTCTGAGCAGGAGATTCTGGTGAAGCTCTGGGCCTGTGTGCAGGAGCTGCCGCCTTGAGAGAACATAGCAGACGTGTCACCCCATCCACATGCCATCGATTCTACAACAACATGAACCTAGCGATTCAGACTGTTTCATGTTTGCCACGAGTGTGCTCGCAACATGAAACAAGTCTAGTTCACTAGGCTCATGTTGTTTGTAGGATCGGTGGCGTAATGGATAGGGTGACACGTACGCTGTGTTGTCTCTTGAGGCAGGACAATGTCGTGGGGTCAAGCCCTGGCCTGCAGCAGTTTGGTAAATATATGTTTTTTTCAACAAGTCGGCCGTCTCCCACCGAGGCAGGGTGACCCAAAAAGAAAGAAAATCCCCAAAAGAAAATACTTTCATCATCATTCAACACTATCACCACACACATACATAATCACTGTCTTTGCAGAGGAGTTTCAGATACGACAGCTGAGAATTGTCCCTCCCAGCTGTCACTATCCCAGTCCCTCCTTTAAAGTGCAGGCATTGTATTCCCATTTCCAGGACTCAAGTCCAACTAAATCAATTAACTGGTTTCCTGAATCCTTCACACAATGTTACCCTGCTCACACTCCAACAGATCGTCATGTCCCAAAACCATTCGCTCCATTCACTCCTCTCTAACACGCACACACATGCTTGCTGGAAGTCCAAGCCTCGCCCACAATACCTCCTTTACCCTTCCTCCAACCTTTTCTAGGACGACCCCTACCCCGCCTTCCTTCCCTACAGATTTATACGCTTCCAAGTCATTCTACTTTGATCCATTCTTCTAAATGACCAAACCACCTCAACAACCCTCTTCAGCCCTCTGACAAATACTTTTAGTAACTCCACACCTTCTCCTAATTTCCACATTCCGAATTTTCTGCATAATATTTACACCACACATTGCCCTTAGACAGGACATCTCCACTGCCTCCAGCCTCCTCGCTGCAGCATTTGCAACCCATGCTTCACACCCATATAAGAGTGTTGGTACGACTATACTTTCGTACATTCCCTTCTTTGCCCCCATGGATAACGTTTTTGTCTCCACAGATACCTCAACGCACCACTCACCTTTTTTCCTTCATCAATTCTATGGTTAACCATCCTTCATAAACTCCATCCGCTGACACGTCAACTCCCAAATATCTGAAAACATTTACTTCTTCCATAATCCCTCTCTCCAATGTGATATCCAATTTTTCTTATTTAAATCGTTTGATACCCTCATCACCTTACTCTTATCTATGTTCACTTTTAACTTTCTACCTTTACACACTCTCCCAAACTCGTCCACTAACCTTTGCAACTTTTCTTTAGAATCTCCCATAAGCACAGTATCATCAGCAAAAAGTAACTGTGTCAACTCCCATTTTGCATTTAATTCTCCAAAATTTAATCCCACCCCCTCTCCCCAACACCCTAGCATTTACTTTTTTACAACCCCATCTATAAATATATTAAACAACCATGGTGACATTACACATCCCTGTCTAAGACCTACTTTTACCGGGAAATAATCTCCTCTCTCCTACACACCCTAACCTGAGCCTCACTATCCTCATAAAAACTCTTTACAGCCTTCTCATCAACTTACTACCTATTCCATACACTTGCAACATTTGCCACATTGCTCCCCTATCCACTCTATCATATGCCTTTTCTAAATTCATAAATGCAATAAAAACTTCTCTACCTTTATCTAAATACTGTTCACATATATGCTTCACTGTAAACACTTGATCTACACATCCCCTACCCACTCTAAAGCCTCCTTGCTCATCTGCAATCCTACTCTCTGTCTTACCTCTAATTCTTTCAATAATAACCCTGCATACACTTTACCTGGTATACTCAGTAAACTTATTCCCTATAATTATTACACTCTCTTTATCCCCCTTCCCTTTATATAAAGGAACTATACATGCTCTCTGCCAATCCCTAGGTACCTTCCCCTCTTTCATACATTTATTAAACAAAAATACCAACCACTCCAGCACTATATCCCCCCCTGCTTTTAACATTTCTGTCATGATTCCGTCAATTCCAGCTGCTTTACCCCTTTCATTCTACGTAATGCCTCACGCACCTCCCCCACACTCACATCCTGCTCTTCTTCACTCCTAAACGATGTTGTACCTCCCTGGCCAGTACATGAAATTACCTCCAGCTCCCCATCTACTAACTCCCTACTCTGTTTTTAACTGACAAATCCATTCGTTCCCTAGGCTTTCTTACCTTGTTTATCTCACTCCAAAATTTTCTTTGTTTTCAGCAAAATTTTTGACAGAGCCTCTCCATTCTTTCATCCGCTCTTCTTTTGCACTCTCTCACCACTCTCTTCACCTTTCTTTACTCTCCATATACTCTGCTCTTCTATTAACACTTCTGTTTTGTAAAACCTCTCATAAGCTACCTTTTTCTCTTTTTATCACACCCTTTACTTCTTCATTCCACCACTCACTCCTCTTTCCTCCTGCACCCACCTCCTATAACCACAAACTTCTGCCCCACATTCTAATACTGCATTTTTAAAACTATCCCAACTCTCTTCAACCCCCCACTACTCCTACTTGCACTAGCCCACTTTTCTGCCAATAGTTGCTTATATCTCACCCTAACTTCCTCCTCCCTTAGTTTATACACTTTACCTCTCTTACTTGCTGTTGCCATTTTCTTTTGTCCCATCTACCTTTACTCTAACTGTAGCAACAACCAAATAATGATCTGATATATCTGTTGCCCTCTATAAACATGTACATCCTGAAGCCTACTCATCAACCTTTTATCCACCAAAACATAATCCAACAAACTACTTTCCTTACGTGCTATATCATACCTTGTATATTTATTTATCCTCTTTTTCATAAAATATGTATTACTTATTACCAAACCTCTTTCTACACATAGCTCAATTAATGGTTCCCCATTTACATTTACCCCTGGCACCCCAAATTTACCTACTACTCCTCCACAACATTTTTACCCACTTTAGCATTAAGATCCCCAACCACAATTATACATATATAATATATATATATATATATAAATATATATATATATATATATATATATATATATATATATAATAAATATATATATATATATAAATATATATATATATATATATATATATATATATATATATATATATATATATATATATATATATATATATATATATATATATAATTTCCTCTGATGTAAGAACATCTACTAGTTTTCATCTCTTTAAGTCAAATTTATGTTGCAAGTTTCCTGTTGTCTTGAAGATGATGATATCCTTAGGTAGCCTTTTACACATGTTCTTAAATCATAAACAAGAACATTTCAACCTTCTTGATGTAAATAAAAAGTCTATTGACAGGGCTGGCTGCATCTTTTTTTGTTGCCACCTCTCTATATAGGAATTATTGCAACCAAGAATTAACAACTGGGCTTCTTTCTATATTACCACTTGAATTATTTGTCAACCTTAAGCTAACGAATGACAATGACCTTCACTCGTCGGTCACTGCTGAGTCTCTCTCATGACTGAACTTTACTCACTTAATGACTAACTGAGAAGTCAGTATAAATATTTAAAAATCACAGCGAAAGGAATTTAGAAATAATTCTTGAGGATTCCATCTCATATTGAATTATTCCTACATGAAAAAGTAAATAAATTAACCAAAGAAAGGTCTTTGAATGACGAAGTTAGATATAACTTTTGTTTGTATTTCAAACATAGTAAATTATAGTAGGAAATAAGTACATAATGAATCTAAATGTCATAGAATTAGTTAAAAACTTAAGTAGATCTATGACTCACTATGATAAGCACAGAGTAACTTGTAATGAGACTGAGGTTCTAGTAGTCAGGCTTGGTTACAAGTACTTCTAGCAGTATATTATATACGCAGACGATGATCACACTAAATGCAAAGTATGTGGTCAGTCTTATGGTCACTTTCTTCAACTATATGTTTGATTGTCCACTTATTGAGGAATATTAATATAGTATAATAACCTATGTAATATATCGAGGTATGTTAATGAAAATAAGATACCAGACAGTTTAATCACGTATCCTAAATTTGCTCAAAACACATGAAACAATTATGAATATATATCCAGATGTATTCCTTTTGCCTTTTGGCTCCTGGTTATTGGTTTTTTTGTATCAATTTGCACAATAAATTAACCGCTTTAGGCAGATAAATCTAAAAATCTGAAACATTCATACTTTTCGTTTCACTTATCGATAAATAGTTTTCTTATATGTTCAGAAACTATGAATTAGTGTGTAAATTCTTCAGTATTAAGTGATTTGTGCAATGAAGATATATATATTTAATGCCACTTGGAAGAAAACTTTCTTTTGTTGATAAAGCCACAAAAAAGATCTTAGCCTAACCCAACAGAACCTAACGTACCCTAACCCAGATTATTAATTATTAGGTTAGGTTTGGTTGAGCTGGATTTTTCTTTTGGTTACCAAAAAAGCTTTTCTTCATTGGCTCAAAACATAACTAATTTCATCTCACAACTCATTTAATATTGTAGAATTTACGTACTAAAAATATCGAGCTGGAATATATATATATATATATATATATATATATATATATATATATATATATATATATATATATATATATATATATATATATATATATATATATATATATATATATATAAACGATTCCCTCCCCTCGCCCCCAAAAATAATTAGCGCATAAAACATTTGTAAATTAAACATTATCACCTAACTCTGCCAAGCAGCTGAGGTAATTATTGATCCAATAATCTTATATTATAACTATATCTTCTTATATTAGGTTATGGTGAACGAGAGTGTGTTGATATATTTGCGACCTGTTATTTATGACTATAGTAGAGACACTGTGCAGAGTAAACCGTTATTTGTTGGCCCTGACTGGCTTGTGCTAGTGCGTGTGATGCCGTGCTCCTTCCTTAAGTGGATATGACCTGACCTGACTAGGTTGGGTCATTGGCTTAAGCCGGTAGGAGACTTGGCCCTGCCTCGCATGGGCCTGTAGGCCTGCTGAAGAGTTCCTTCTTTCTTATGTTCTTATGACAAATTTTGTTGTAAACAGAGCAGATCTGTACCGTGGTGTCCCGTCTTCAGTATTTGTATGTACAAAAGCAGAGTTTACTATATCCCGTGTTTAGTATCTCTGATTTTACAAAACTTAAGTATTTAGTTTATCATACAGATATTTGTATTTTTAGTGTATATTTGCATCAGCAGTCTACCAATCTTCATGAAAAAAATATTTTCGCGTATCCTATCTGAATTATTTTTCACGTTTTGCAATAGTGATCTTGCACACATTATTTTTCGTACATTTTTCATGTTATAATGCGGCTATCACATCTCTTTCCGTCCTGTCTTCAACATCTTTAGTTTTTCCTCTTAGTTAATCTACAAGATGGAGATGGAATCTACATAAAACCAGCCGCTTTCGTCTACAGGATGTATAAGGAGTGGAGAATAAACCAGCAGGGTTATGTAGTTCAGTAGCCGCTTACATCTTCAGGGTGAATGAGGAGCTAAATAGTCTATATTCTTTATGTGGTCTAGTTTCACATAGTTTCACATAGTTTCACATAGTTTCACTTTCTCCTGTGTTCATTACATGACATTTATCATTCAATTTGCTCAATATATTCAAGTCATATTATAGCGATTTAGCAGTTTTTTTTTATTTTATGTAATAATTTTGCATCATCTGCAAACTCTGATAAGATATTTATATATGTATTAAAAAAGATATCGGAGCATCTTCCCATGAGAACATTTTTCCTCTTATAACTGTTTGCATTTTCCTCTCAAACAGAAGTCTTTCACCCATTGTTTGCCTTTTATTATTCCTATAGTTTGCAGTTTTCAGTTTATTCTTTCATTGGGATCTTAATTAAAAGCTCCCTTAATGTAGAGATAAACACTGTGTGTGTGTAGTTGCAGGCGTCGAGTCAGAGCTCCTGGCCTCGCTTCTTCGCTGGTTGCTACCAGGTCCTCTTTCCCTCGGCTCCAAGAGCCTTATCGTACCTCTTCTTAAAGCTAAGTATGGATCCTGCCTCATTTTTTTTATTTAAAAGACATATAATAGTACATATACGATAAAACGTTGCAAAACTGTGCAACACCATAACATCCAGAACACTGAATATACAATGTAAATCTTCAACAGTTGCCACTCCTCTTGTGGTATCCTCACTCTGTTACATGAAAACTCTAGTGTGCCTAATGCCTGTATAACATTAACACGAAAACCTGAACAACAGTAATATAAAATAAAAACCGTATATTACATGATTCAAAACAATAAGATCATAGGCGTCTATAATGCCAATGGAGCTTACATATTAACCATAATATATCTAGTAACCAGCACAATACATGATGCCTAATATTCAATAAAAAGAACTTTATCCCACTCAACTCGTGGTAATAATACAATTACTCCTCAAAGAACATCCAAAATAACTGTATAACAGTAACACAAAAAACTAAACATTTTAAAATAAAAACCGTACATTACAAGAATCATACACTCAGGTCATAGGCTTCCATACAGCCAAAAGCCTATACAAAATAGTGCAATAACCGTATATAATTCCATAATATATTTAGTAAATCGTATTAATAAAAAAATAAAAACTAGAAATAGGGAACATAACCCCATAACATCAGAAACACTAAACAATATAGGTATAAAGGAAAACCGTATTTATACAATTTCTCCAACACATTGAATCACATATAATAAAAACTAAGTACACCAATTAAAAGGAACCAGCATTGATAGTTCTTATAATAAACAAGCCATGGAAAATTTGAAAACATAAACACAATCCGCACAACACTTCAGAAAACCCCTGCTGTCGTACTCCATTTCCTGGAACATGTCCTTCGTCACGTCATATTTTAAAATAGCATAGTTCAACCAGTTACACACTTGCATCCTCTTGTACCTATGCTCCCTTTCCGCGTCAGATGTTTTTACCCCAGCTCTCAACAACAGAGCATATGTCTCCAATCTCCCCCCCCCAGTTTCGTACTACTAGGCACCTAGAAACCACATGCAACACAAAATCTACCCCCTCCCAACCTGCAAAGAATCCAGTCCTTTCCAGCTCTACTCCGGATCACACACAACCCGCACATAGAAGAGAGGAGCTTACGACGACGTTTCGGTCCGACTTGGACCATTTACAAAGTCACACTAACACAGAGAAAAGGTAGAAGGGGTATTTATAGGCCAGCAGACAGGGAAGGGCACAAGAAAGTGGTGGAGGAGTAATAGGGAAGTAGTAGTAGTGAGCAGTCAATTCTAGGAAAGAGGAGCACTGCAATAAAGCTGGCGGCCAGCATAGGGTAAGGACAAGAACACAGAGGGGGGGAAAATTATGAAAATAAAATAAAGAAGGACAAATACAAGGAGAAATACAGAGGAAAAAGAAGAAAGAGGAGAAGGGGGAAGAGATAGAAGGGAAAGGAATCAGGTTAAGTCACGGGTGTTCTGAAGTTTGGAGCATTTAACAATGTAATGGGAGAGGAAAGCATCTACAGAGACAAAGCCAGGGCTAAGATTCATACAGGAAAAGTTGTGTATAAGGGAGGATTCAACCAGACGGCGACTGTGAAAGTTAGACGTAGGGTAGACAGTTTTAGCAGAAGACCAATCAATAGGATGACTGTGATCTCTGACATGACAGAAAAGAGCATTATTAGTGTCGGCAAGCCTAACACTATTTTTGTGCTCCCTAAGTCTGTCGTGGTAAGCTCCTCTCTTCTATGTGCGGGTTGTGTGAGTATTGTTCCAGTCACGGTATTGTGCCTTTTTTGTTATCTACTCCGGATCACTGTAATAACTTTGCCACCGTTAATGACCTATATCCCTCGGAGAAACACGATGCCCATTTACCTCCATATAATATCCTGTTCCTACACATCGATTGATACACGCGACCCGCTAAGGCTTTCTACCCTACAGTCCCCACCTACCTCACTCATTCCCCACGATACATACAAAAAATCCACGACTACATACATGATTGCCCTCCCCACCTCCCTCGGTACGCCCCTCACATCCTGCCTCAATTACTTCATTCACTCTTAGATACTTGCTAACCTGGGTGTTAGTCCTGGGACAAAACTGACCTAATTTGCCCGAAATGCTCAGCATAACAAGGGGCTTTCTATATAGTAGTATGTCATTGATGTCAGCTAGGCTTGTATACCATGTACATGTACTTGTAGAAATAAAGATATTATTATTATTATTATTATTATTATTATTATTATTATTAACGAGCGTGGGTGCGTGGGTGCGTGTGTACTCACCTAATTGTGGTTGCAGGGATAGTCATAGCTCCTGGCCCCACTGGTCGCTACTAGGTCACTCCTTGCTCCACGAGATTTATCATACCTTTTCTTAAAGCTATGTATGAATCCTGCCTGGTCACAGACCGGGCCGCGGGGGCGTTGACCCCCGAAACCCTCTCCAGGTATACTCCGGATATACTACATCACTCTCCAGACTATTCCTCTTTCTGACAACTCTATGGCTGAAGAAATACTTCCTAACATCCTTGTAACTCATCTGAGTCTTCAACTTTCAGTTGTGACTCCTTGTTGCTGTGTCCCATCTCTGAAAAAATCTGTGTTTATCTACCCTGTAAATTCCTCTCGGAATTTTATAAAATAATGTTGTTATCAAGTCCCTCCTATCCCTCCTGTCTTCCAGTGTCGTCAGGTTGAGTTCCCTCAACCTCTCCTCGTCGGTCATACCCCATAGCTCCGTGACTAGTCTTGTCGCATACCTTTGTACTTTCTCTAATTTCTTGACGTGTTTGACCAGGTGTAGGTTCCATACTGGTGCTGCATACTCCAATATGGGTCTGACGTACACAGTGTACAGTGTCGTGAATGACTCCTTACTTAGATGTCGAAACGCTATTCTCAGGTTTGCCAGGCGCCCATATGCTGCAGCAGTTATTTGGTTGATGTGCGCCTCAGATGTGCTCGGAATGATGCTCACCCCATGATCCTTTTCATTGAGTCTTGCAGCCTCTGACCTCTTAGGCTGTACTCTCTCTGTGGTCTTCTTTGTCCTTCCCCAATCTTCATGACTTTGCACTTGCTGGGGTTAAACTCCAGGAGCCATTTGTCGGACTAGGCTTGCAGCCTGTCCAGATCCCCTTGTAGGCTTATGTGATCCTCATCAACTTGTATTCTCCTCATTAGCTTCACATCGTCTGCAAACAGGGACACCTCTGACTCTATCCCTTCCGTCAATCATACAAGAAACAGTACCGAACCTAGGACTGACCCTTGTGGAACCTTACTCGACATATGCATCCACTCTGACACCTCGTCTCGGACCGACACACGTTGTTTCCTTCCTGTCAGATATTCCCTGATCCATTGCAGTACTTTCTCTCCTATTCCTGTCTGTTCCTCTAATTTTTCAACCAGTCTCTTGTGTGGTACTGTGTCAAAAGCCTCCTTACAGTCCAAGAAGATGCAATCTGCTCACCCCTCTCTCTCATGTCTTACTTCTGTTACCTTGTCATAGAACTCCTATAGGTTCGTGATACAGGATTTTTCCTTCCCTGAAGCCGTGCTGGTTGTCATGTATTAGTCCATTCCGTTCTAGGTGTTCCACCATTCTTTTGCTGATAATCTTTTGCATAACTCTACATACATGTCAGCGACACTGGTCTGTAATTTAGTGCAGCCTGTCTGTTTCCCTTCTTAAAAATCGGGACAACATTCTCTGTCTTCCACACCTCAGGCAGTTGCCCTGTTTCGATAGATTTATTGAAGATTATTGTTAGTGGTACACGCAGTGCGCGCGCGCGTGTGTGTGTGTGTGTGTGTGTGTGTGTGTGTGTGCGCGTGCGTGTGTATGTGTGTTTGTATGTGTGTGTGTTTGGGTGATGCCGAGTTGGCGAGGAATGTCACTAGGGATGACTCACAACTCAGTTACAAGCACACAAGGTGACTCAGCGGGTGAGTAGCAGCATCAGGAGGAGCAAGAGAAGCTGCTGCCTGGGTGAAGTATGTGTCCACACCATCAAAGAAACCCAGCCAGCTCGTCTAACCTTGGACCAGCCTCGTTACTTCAGTCTTTACTTGGACCAGTCTCCTCACTTGTGTGTCTCACATGGACCCAGCTTCTTCTTCTTCTTCTTGATTCGCCGGTTCTCTCCCGCCCCAGATCTTTTCCAGATGGTGACCTGGCCTTGGCTCCCTGTCGTGAGAATATCTGAGACTTATGTCTCCCATGGGAGGAGGTACAAGTACCTCCTCATCTTCTGGGACCAACTGTCCCCAGGCCTAGCCCCATTCACCGCTCTCAAGGGGCTCGTAGGCAGAAGCTAGGCCTCTGGTCTGCCACCTTCCCCGCCCCAGGGGGGCTCGTGGTAATGGCAGTCTTGTGAGCTGCAGGTGGTAGCAAGCTCTGGCTCTGGCACCTTACCCGCCCTAGGAGGGTTCGTGGGAGTGACTCGGCTTCATACTGTCTTTCTGACATGGACCAGGATTTCTACCTGTCATTTCTTAAATTAACCAGGTGCCTTGTCTGTCTTGGGCCAGGCTCTCTACTTGCCATTCTGCCATAAACCAGGTGTGGATTAGTCTCTCTCTGCCTGTCATTCTAGTATGAACCAAGCTCCTTGTCTGCCATGAACCAGGCTCCTCCTGACTATGGGTCAGGTAGGTGGTTTTGATTGCCAATATGACGTTTTCACAGCGTAGTTCTGGCTGTCCAGACAACTTTTGTTCCGAGTAGGGAAATTAGATCTAACAAAAATGACCCTAAATGGATGAACAATAGATTAAAACATCTCATTGGTCAAAAGAGAAGCATATACAGGCATATCAAAAGAGGGGATGGGCAGAAAAAGAAATAAATATTTTCGATTAAAGAGAGAAATAAAAAAAAGGAATAAGAAAAGCAAAAAGGGATTATGAGGCTAAAGTCGCAAGGGATTCGAAGACTAACCCAAAAGGGTTCTTTCAGGTATACAGAAGTAAGATTAGGGACAAGATTGGCCCACTTAAGAGTAACTCAGGACAGATCACGGACAGTGATAAGGATATGTGTGAAATTTTCAATACTTACTTACTTTCAGTTTTTACTCAGGAAGATACTAGCGGAATTCCAGAAACAATAAATTATGTAGAACAGGAAGATAATAAAGTATGCTCGATTGGGGTAACTAGTGAAATGGTCTTCAGACAAATAGAGAAATTAAAACCTAACAAATCCCCAGGCCCTGATGAATTGTTTGCAAGATTTTAAAGGAATGTAAAGAGGAACTTAGCAAACCTTTGGTAAAACTTTTCAATATATCACTACAAACTGGCATAGTGCCAGACAAGTGGAAAATGGCAAATGTAATACCTATTTACAAGGCAGGTGATAGGTCCTTAGCTTCGAACTATAGACCAATAAGCCTTACCTCCATAGTTGGTAAATTTATGGAATCAATAATTGCCGAGGCAATTCGTAGCCATCTTGAAAGGCATAAATTGATTAATGAATCTCAACACGGTTTTACTAAGGGGCGTTCCTGTCTTACGAATGGTAATAAATATGATATTGTGTATATGGACTTCAGTAAGGCTTTCGAAAGAGTTCCACATCAGAGGCTATTGAGGAAACTTAAGGCACACGGAATAGGAGAATTTTTTCCTGGATAGGCGGCAGAGAGTTTGCATAAATGGGGAGAAATCAGAATGGGGCCACGTCTCAAGCGGTGTCCCACAGGGGTCAGTTTTGGGCCCCTTGTTGTTCAAAATTTACATAAACGACATAGATGAGGGAATAAATAGCAACATAAGCAAATTTGCTGATGACACCAAAATAGGCCGTCCAATTCATTCTAATTAGGACATTAGGGCACTCCAGGATGATTTGAATAGACTGATGCAGTGATCGGAGAAGTGGCAGATGCAGTTTAATGTAGACAAATGCAAAGTTCTAAATGTTGGGCAGGACAATAACCATACCACATATAAACTGAATAATGTAGATCTTAATACTTAGGATTGCGAAAAGGATTTAGGAGTTCTGGTTAGCAGTAATATGAAACCAAGACAACAGTTCATAAGTGTTCGCAATAAAGCTAACAGAATTCTTGGCTTCATATCAAGAAGTATAAATAATAGAAGTCCTCAGGTTGTTCTTCAACCCTATATATCTTTGGTTAGGCCTCATTTAGATTATGCTGCACAGTTTTAGTCACCGTATTACAGAATGGATATAAATGCACTGGAAAACGTACAAAGGAGGATGACAAAGTTGATCCCATGTATCAGAAATCTTCCCTATGAAGATAGACTGAGGGCCCTGAATCTGCATTCTCTAGAAAGGCGTAGAATTAGGGGGGATATGATTAAGGTGTATAAATGGAAAACAGGAATAAAAAAAAGGGGATGTAAATAGCGTGCTGAAAATATCCAGCCAAGACAGGACTTGCAGCAATGGTTTCAAGTTTGAAAAGTTCAGATTCAGGAAGTATATAGGAAAGCACTGGTTTGGTAATAGAGTTGTGGATGAGTGGAACAAACTCCCGAGTACCGTCATAGAAGCTAAAATAGGTTAGATAAATACATGATTGGCCGTGGGTGGGTGTGAGTTGGACCTGACTAGCTTGTGCTACTAGGTCTTATGCCGTGCTCCTCCCTTAAGTGGAAGTGACCTGACTACCTGGAGTTTACCTGGAGAGGGTTAACTCCAGGTAGTCAGGTCTAAGCCGGGGAGTGATGGACCTGCCTCGCATGGGTCAGTAGGCCTGCTGCAGTGTTCCTTTTTTCTTATGTTCTAATGTTTGTCATAAGCTAGGCTCTTTGTCATTTTGGCATAAACCAGGCTCCTCACCTATCATTCTAGCATGAACCAGGCTCCTCACCTATCATTCTAGCATGAACCAGGCTCCTCACCTGTCATTCTGGAATGGACCAGGCTCCTACCTGTCATTCTTGCTTAGACTAGACTCCTTACCTATCATTCTTGGATGAGCCAGGTTCCTTATCTGTCATGAACCAGGCTCCTCACCTGGCACTTCTGACATGGAGCAGGCTTCTCACCTGGCAGTCTGGCATGGACCAGGATCCTCACCTGGCAGTCTGGCATGGACCAGGCTCCTCACCTGGCAGTCTGGCATGGACCAGGCTCCTCACCTGGCAGTCTTGCATGAGCCAGGCTCCTCACCTGGCAGTCTGGCATGGGCCAGGCTCCTCACCTGGCAGTCTGGCATGGATCAGGCTCTTCACCTGGCAGTCTGGCATGGACCAGGCTCCTCATCTGGCAGTATGGCATGGACCAGGCTCCTCACCTGGCAGTCTGGCATGGATCAGGCTCCTCACCTGGCAGTCTGGCGACCGGCCCACCGTCTGCAGGCCTACCTGGCAGTCGATGACCAGCCCACTGGCTGCGGATCGGCAGGCCTTAGCCTGGCATTGATCGCCTACCGGCCCTGGCATGGACAGGCCTCCCTGTCGCTGGACCAGGCTCCTCACCTGCCGTCTGGCATGACCAGGCCTCACCTGCCCTCGCAGCTGGCCCGGTCTGCACCAGGCTCCTCATCTGGCAGCTGGCAGCGGTGCCTCACCTGGCAGTCTGCTGGACCAGGCTCACCTGTCAGTGCATGGACCAGCTCACCTGCAGTCTGGCATGCCAGGCGCCACCTGGCAGTCTGCATGAACCAGGCTCCTCACCTGGCATCTGGCATGGCCAGGCTCCCTGGCAGTCTGGCATGGACCAGGCTCTACCGGACTGCATGGACCAGGTCTACCTGGACAGTCGGCATGGACCAGGCCTCACCTGGCAGTCTGGCGACCAGGTCCACCTGGCAGTCTGGCATGGACCAGGCTCCACCTGGCATGGACCAGGCTCCTCACCTGCAGTCTGGCATACCAGGCTCACCTGGCAGCTCTGGCAGCGCTCACCGGCTGCCGAGCCTGCATCGGCTGGCCTGGCCATCCGGCAGGCTCACTGGACAGGCTCCCATGGCAGGCTACCTCACCGGCAGTCTGGCTGGACCAGGCTCTCACCTGCGCCAGACCGCCTCACCTGGCAGTTGGCATGGACCAGGCTCTCTCCTGCAGTCGATGGACCAGGCTCCTCACTGGCAGTCTGGCATGGACCAGGCCTCACCTGGACGTCTGGCTGGACCAGTCCGCACCTGGTCTGGACCCAGGCTCTACCCAGTCCATGACGCTCTACCGGTCAGCTGCATGGACCAGGCCCTACCTGGTCTGCATGGACCAGCCCTCACCTGGCAGTCTGCTCAGCTCCACCTGCAGTTGAATGACCGGCCTCCTGGCATCGGAGCCCCCTCACTGGCAGTTGACAGCCCTCCCGGTCTGACAGCCCGCCGGCAGTCTGGAGGGCCAGGCCTCTGGCAGTCGGCATTGCCAGGCCCTCACCTGCATCGGCATGACCAGGCTCCTCACCTGACTGGCATGACCAGGCCCTCACCTGCAGTCGGCAGGCCAGGTCCACCTGGCAGTCTGCATGGACCAGGTCCTCACCTGCAGTCTGGATGGACAGGCTCCTCCCGCAGGCCACTGCTCGCAGTAGCTCCAGTGATGACAGCTACAGTCTGCATGACGCCACCTGCATTGGCTGACAGCTCCGATTGCACCAGGCTCACCGCAGTCGAATGACCAGCCACCTGGAGCTCATGGCCACCCACTGTCTGCAGACCAGCCCTACCGAGTTGCATGACCAGCTCCCACTCAGTTGCATGCGCCCTCACCAGTTCGCAGGCCCTGGCAGTCTGCGACCAGGCTACTGGTCTGGCGACAGGCACCTGGCAGTCTGGCGGAGCACTCCAGTCTGCAGACAGCCTCTGCATCTATGAGCTCATCAGTTGCATGACCAGCTACCAGCATGGCGGCCTCGCTGCATGACCAGGCTACTGGCAGTCGCACCAGCTCACCTGCAGTCTGGCATGACCAGGCCCTCACCTGGCAGTCTGCATGAACCAGGCTCCTCACCTGGCGTCTGGCATGACCAGCCTCACCTGGAGTCTGATGGACCAGGCTCCTCACCTGCAGTCTGGCATGGACCAGGCCCTCACTGCAGTTGGCATGACCAGGCTCCTACCTGCAGTCTGGCATGACCGTCACCGGCATCTGGCATGGACCAGGTCTCACCTGGCAGTCTGCATGGACCAGGCTCCTCACCTGCAGTCTGGCATGGACCAGGCTCTCACCTGCAGTCTGCATGACCAGGCTCCTCACCTGGCAGTCTGGCATGGACCATCCTACCTGCAGTCTGGCATGACCAGGCTCCTCACCTGGCAGTCTACAGAACCAGGCTCCCTACCTGCAGTCTGCATGGACCAGGCTCCTCACCTGGCAGTCTGACATGACCAGCTCCTACCTGGCAGTCTGCATGGACCAGGCCTCACCTGCAGTCTGGCATGACCAGCTCCTCACCTGGCAGTCTGCATGGACCAGGCTCCTACTGGCAGTCTGCATGACCAGGCTCCTGCGCAGTCTGGCATGGACCAGCCTCACCTGGCAGTCTGGCATGACAGGCCTCACTGGCAGTCTGGCATGACCAGCTCACCTGGCAGTCTGCATGGACCAGCTCCTCACCTGCCATCTGGCATGGACCAGGCCTCACCTGGCAGTCTGCAGACCAGGCTCCTACTGGAGTCTGGCATGGACCAGGCTCCTCACCTGGCAGTCTGCATGACAGGCTCACCTGCAGTCTGCATGACCAGCTCCTCACCTGGCAGTCTGGCATGGACCAGGCTCCTCACCTGGCAGTCTGGCATGGACCAGGCTCCTCACCTGGCAGTCTGGCATGAACCAGGCTCCTCACCTGGCAGTCTGGCATGGACCAGGCTCCTCACCTGGCAGTCTGACATGGACCAGGCTCTTCCTGCAGTCTGGCATGGACCAGGCCCTCACCTGGCAGTCTGGCATGGACCAGGCTCCTCACCTGGCAGTCTGACATGAACCAGGCTCCTACCTGGCAGTCTGGCATGGACCAGGCTCCTCACCTGCAGTCTGGCATGGACCAGGCTCCTCACCTGGCAGTCTGGCATGACCAGGCTCCTCACCTGGCAGTCTGGCATGGACCAGGCACCTCACCTGGCAGTCTGACATGAACCAGGCCTCACCTGGCAGTCTGACATGGACCAGGCTCCTCACCTGCCAGTCTGGCATGGACCAGGCTCCTCACCTGGCAGTCTGGCATGGACCAGGCTCCTCACCTGGCAGTCTGACATGGACCAGGCTCCTCACCTGGCAGTCTGGCATGGACCAGGCTCCTCACCTGGCAGTCTGGCATGGGCCATTCTTCTCACCTGGCAGTCTGGCATGCACCAGGCTCCTCACCTGGCAGTCTGGCATAGGCCAGGCTCCTCACCTGGCAGTCTGGCATGGACCAGGCTCCTCACCTGGCAGTCTGGCATGGGCCAGGCTCCTCACCTGGCAGTCTGGCATGGGCCAGGCTCCTCACCTCTCAGTCTGGCATGGACCAGGCTCCTCACCTGGCAGTCTGGCATGGGCCAGGCTCCTCACCTGGCAGTCTGGCATGGACCAGGCTCCTCACCTGGCAGTCTGGCATGGACCAGGCTCCTCACCTGGCAGTCTGGCATGGGCCATTCTTCTCACCTGGCAGTCTGGCATGGACCAGGCTCCTCACCTGGCAGTCTGGCATGGACCAGGCTCCTCACCTGGCAGTCTGGCATGGACCAGGCTCCTCACCTGGCAGTCTGGCATGGGCCAGGCTACTCACCTGGCAGTCTGGCATGGGCTAGGCTCCTAACCTGGCAGTCTGGCATGGACCAGGCTCCTCACCTGGCAGTCTGGCATGGACCAGGCTCCTCACCTGGCAGTCTGGCATGGGCCAGGCTACTCACCTGGCAGTCTGGCATGGGCTAGGCTCCTAACCTGGCAGTCTGGCATGGACCAGGCTCCTCACCTGGCAGTCTGGCATGGGCCGGGCTCCTCACCTGGCAGTCTGGCATGGGCCAGGCTCCTCACCTGGCAGTCTGGCATGGGCCGGGCTCTCTACGACGTCTCTGGAAACACACAACTGACGGTTGTTATGTGTGATCACTGGTTAAATTCTAACAGTCATCTTACGCTTACCACTGTACAAGCTTATAATATTAAATTCTAATATGTTCTTAAAATAATTAAACCTGGAGAAAGTTTACGTTTTACCTCCTAACGTTTTTTTTTTTATTTAAAATGGTTATACCTATAAGTATAATTTTTAAAGGGGTGGAATGGTTATCGCAGCCTGGAAGAGAATTTTTGCAGCGATGGCACTGAAGTCAATATTTCAGTTTGTTTAATAAAACTGAGACCTACACAGACCAATAATAATGATGCTGATCAGAAGAAACATTCTACAGTTATCGCGAGGAAATTAAGAAGTTAGAATTTGCTTGTCAGAAAAATTACAAATTTGAACCAATATTGTTTAAAACTATAGTGGATCGTTTTATAGACTAGGTGCGTCAGTGGTGAAAATTTGAAGCCAATCTGAATTTTTTTTTTTTTTTTTTTTAAAAACAGGAATACATCTTAAATAGTCACATTAAAAGACACATCCCCCTTTTAACCCCAGTTAACCTGACAAAACCCCTACATATAAGTCTCAAGGCTTTAAACACACAACAAAATATAGAACATTGTACACATAAATTATGAACCCTAATAAATCAGGTAAACTACAAAATAATATATCCATTAAAATTAAACTTATAGCTTTTACATGACAATACGTACAAAAATAAAACAAACAATCAATAACATGTAACCTCCACACCCCTAAAACATAAACCTCACAAAATCCAACAAATGAAACTCATTCAATATAGTATATAACATCTCCATATGTACACGTATAATGAAACCTAATAACCACAGCAAATGAATACAGTGCATAAGCCTTACAGAAATATACAAATATCCATAACCAAGGCCACGCACCAGGCAATTAAGTACCCCAAGGTACATTCAAAATAACATTACTCCGCCCGTATAACGAGTACAATAAATAAAGGATACCACATTTTCACCATACTGCACATTCCTCCTCCACTGAAGAAACCAACTATGTATATAATCAACAATATAATTACTTTAACAAACCTTTGTCCCAAAAGTACAAATTGAAACTAGCCTATTTTTGCAACACACCACAATAACACATAATACCCTAATGACATATATACCAATATAATCCTCTCACTTTTCTGAAGCCATTACAACCGTCATTCTCTTATAAGTACATGAATCAGGTACTGTTACCACCATATACATCAAGACCTTTAATTCCTGTCCCTGAATGATAACATCAATACCCAAAATTATCACCCAAGGAAAGCCACCTCTAATTTCCCCCTTTTTTTGATGTACCCCTTTTAAATCTCCCTTTACTACATCATAACCCCAAGCATACACATACCTCCATCCACACCCTCCAAAAGTCAATTGTCAAAACGTAACTACTAGGTTACCTTGTCACTCCATCACCCCCTCCCATGCTACTCAATCATACTACTCAAACATACCACTCATACACCTAACAGCCTATGCACTCAACATTTCCCTAACCCCACAGAGAACAGCCACAATTCAACTATTCGCTTATATCAGGCCCAACAACTGTCCTACCGTAAATTCCCTATAACCCACAGGAAAAAACTTACTCCATGATACCCCATACAAAACCCTATTTCTACATTTTGTCCTGTACATGGACGCTGCAATGACCTTCAACCTCACACTCCCAGGTTGCTCCCTCATCACCCACGAAACATACACAAAATCAACACCATGTACATAAGCGCCCTACGAACGTCCTGCCCCACACCACCTATATTTAAACTAAAAAATCGCAACGCATGAATCCCCCCCTTCCGAATCTTAATAACCTCCCCAACCATTGTCTTACCAACTCAAGTTGCCCACAGAAATATACCCCATGATAAATAGTATCTTCCTCACCACATCTACCACACCTTGCATCCCCAACCAATCCCATCCTATACAACACCTCGCATGAGGCCAGAACCCCATGTAAAAACCGAAACATAACCTCTCTCGCCCTCACGTTCACTCTCATACCCCTCAACCCACTCCATATACTTTTCCAATCATACACCGGAAAAACAGCCAGCCCTTCCATCACCTCCTCTCCTCTCCCCGCCCTGCCTAACACACTAGCCTTTACACTTCCCAGATTCCTTACACTCATAAGACCACGCAGCATATCACCACACCTAACTAAATCCTTCCCCCTACTTCCTTAAATCCCTCATGACCTCCCCACCCTCCTTCCTTTGCCACCCCCTTAGTCATATAACAAAATTTTACATACAAACACCTAGCTCTTACCTCAAAATCTATCAACCCCAGGCCCCCTAATCCCACCCTCTTCATAACAACCTCCCTACGCAACCAATGCTTCCCATAACCCCAAACGTATCTCAACACCTTTCCAACCAATTCCACCATGTCTCTCTTTAATATAGGAAATAAGCTTGCCACGTGCCAAACTTTACTATAAACTAAAGTATTAACCACTATCACCCTCTGTAACAACGTGACATCCCCCGGTCTCCACCCCGCCATTCTCTTTAACGCCTTACCCAACACTAACTCTGCATTAACTTTTCTAGCTTCACCAAAATCAGCCATAAACATCACACCACACACTTTCAATCTATCGACTATTGACCATCCATACCTTAACCTCAAGCCACCCCCTCCCACGTACCTACTTCCATTAAATGTGACTTAGCATTGTTAATCCTCATACCAGATGCTTTCCCAAATAAACTAATAATCACACCAATAGCACGTGAGCCGTCTTCAGAACTCACTAACACCGTGGTGTCATCCACGTAACCAACAATGCCAGTGTCCCTTTCTACATCCCCTCCCCCACCCCCTACCCATACCTTAACCAGTCTATACAAAGGGTCCTGCATACACGCGAAGAGGATTTGTGACAAGGGACATCCTTGCCTCAAACCTCTCCCCATCCTCACTTCCTCACCTACCAACCCATTAACTTGCACTCTCACTTTCGCATCTTTATACAGTGCCTCCGCCCATCCTACTATTTCCTCCCCAAATCCCTGCTTCCTCATGATCCTCAATAAAATATCCTTTTCAACACAGTCATACGAAGCCTTCAAATCCCCAGCCAAAACCTCACAAACAGCACCCTTCCTAACCTCACAAACATCACCCTTCACTTCACTAACATTTACAAGGCTAGTTAACCTCAAAAACATCACTCTTCACTTCACTAACATATACAAGGCTAGCTAACTTCACAAACATCACTCCTCCTTTCACTAACATATACAAGGCTAGCTAACCTCATAAACATCAACCTTCACTTCACTAACATATACAAGGGTAGCTAACCTCACAAACATCACCGTTCACTTAACAAACATATACAAGACTTTCTAACCTCACAAACATCACCCCTCACTTCACTAACATATACAAGGCTAGCAAACCTCACAAAAATCTCCTTCACTTCACTAGCATATACAAGGCTAGCAAACCTCACAAACATCACCTTCACTTCACTAACATATACAAAGCTAGCTAACCTCACAAACATCACCTTCACTTCACTAACATATACAAGGCTAGCAAACCTCACAAACATCACCTTCACTTCACTAACATATACAAAGCTAGATAACCTCACAAACATCACCCTTCACTTCACTAACATATACAAGGCTAGCTAACCTCACAAACATCACACTCACTTCTCTAACATATACAAGGCTAGCTAACCTCACAAACATCACCTTCACTTCACTAACATATACAAAGCTTGCTAACCTCACAAACATAACCCCTCACTTCACTAACATATACAAGGCTAGCAAACCTCATAAACATCACCTTCACTTCACTAACATATACAAAGCTAGCTAACCTCACAAACATCACCCTTCACTTCACTAACATATACAAGGCTAGCTAACCTCACAAACATCACCTTCACTTCACTAACATATACAAAGCTAGCTAACCTCACAAACATCACCCTTCACTTCACTAACATATACAAAGCTAGCTAACCTCACAAAAATCTCCTTCACTTCACTAACATATACAAGGCTAGCTAACCTCACAAACATCACCTTCACTTCACTAACATATACAAAGCTAGCTAACCTCACAAACATCACCCTTCCTTCACTAACATATACAAAGCTAGATAACCTCACAAAAATCTCCTTCACTTCACTAACATATACAAGGCTAGCTAACCTCACAAACATCACCTTCACTTCACTAACATATACAAGGTTAGCTAACCTCACAAACATCACCCTTCACTTCACTAACATATAAAAGGCTAGCTAACTTCACAAGCATCAACCCTCACTTCACTAACATATACAAGGCTAGCTAACCTCACAAACATCACCCTTCATTTCACTAACATATACAAGGCTAGATAACCTCACAAGCATCACCCCTCACTTCACTAACATATACAAGGCTAGCTAACCTCACAAACATCACCCTTCATTTCACTAACATATACAAGGCTAGATAACCTCACAAACATCACCTTCACTTCACTAACATATACAAAGCTAGCTAACCTCACAAACATCACCCTTCACTTCACTAACATATAAAAGGCTAGCTAACTTCACAAGCATCACCCCTCACTTCACTAACATATACAAGGCTAGCTAACCTCACAAACATCACCCTTCATTTCACTAACATATACAAGGCTAGATAACCTCAAAACATCACCTTTACTTCACTAACATATACAAGGCTAGCTAACCTCACAAACATCACCCTTCACTTCACTAACATATAAAAGGCTAGCTAACTTCACAAGCATCACCCCTCACTTCCCTAACATATACAAGGCTAGCTAACCTCACAAACACCTCCTTCACTTCACTAACATATACAAGGCTAGCTAACCTCCAGCATCACCCTTCATTTCACTAACATATACAAGGCTAGCGATACTCACAAACATCACCTTCTCTTCACTAACATATACAAGGCTAGCTAACCTCACAAACATCACTCCTCACTTCACTAACATAGGCAAGGCTAGCTAACCTCACAAATATCACTCCTCACTTCACTAACATAGACAAGGCTAGCTAACCTCACAAACATCACCCTTCACTTCACTAACATATAAAAAGGGTAGCTAACTTCAAGCATCACCCCCACTTCACTAACATATACAAGGCTAGCTAACCTCACAAACATCACCCTTCACTTCACTAACATATACAAGGCTAGCTAACCTCACAAACATCACCCTTCATTTCACTAACATATACAAGGCTAGCGATACTCACAAACATCACCTTCTCTTCACTAACATATACAAGGCTAGCTAACCTCACAAACATCAATCCTCACTTCACTAACATATACAAGGCTAGCTAACCTCACAAACATCTCCCTTCACTTCACTAACATATACAAGGCTAGCTAACCTCACAAACATCACCTTCACTTCACTAACATATACAAGGCTAGCTAACCTCACAAACATCTCCCTTCACTTCACTAACATATACAAGGCTAGCTAATCTCACAAACATCACCTTCACTTCACTAACATATACAAAGCTAGCTAACCTCACAAACATCACCTTCACTTACTAACATATACAAGGCTGACTAACCTCACAAACATCCCCTATTCACTAACATATGCAATGCTAGCTAACCTACAAACATCACCTTACTTCCAACATATACAATGCTAGCTAATCTCACAAACGATCACCTTCACTTCACTAACATATACAAGGCTAGCTAACCTCACAAACATCTCCCTTCACTTCACTAACATATCAAGGCTAGCTAATCTCACAAACATCACCTTCACTTCACTAACATATACAAAGCTAGTAACCTCACAAACATCACCTTCCTTCACTAACATATACAATGCTAGCTAACCTCACAAACATCACCTTCACTTCACTAACATATACAATGCTAGCTAATCTCACAAACCTCACAAACATCTCCCTTCACTTCACTAACATATACAAGGCTAGCTAACCTCACAAACATCACCTTCACTTCACTAACATATACAAGGCTAGCTAACCTCACAAACATCTCCCTTCACTTCACTAACATATACAAGGCTAGCTAACCTCACAAACATCTCCTTCACTTCACTAACATATACAAGGCTAGCTAATCTCACAAACATCACCTTCACTTCACTAACATATACAAGGCTAGCTAACCTCACAAACATCACCTTCACTTCACTAACATATACAATGCTAGCTAACCTCACAAACATCACCTTCACTTCACTAACATATACAATGCTAGCTAATCTCACAAACGTCACCTTCACTTCACTAACATATACAAGGCTAGCTAACCTCACAAACATCACCTTCACTTCACTAACATATACAAGGCTAGCTAACCTCAAAAACATCACCTTCACTTCACTAACATATACAAGACTGCTAACCTCCAAACATCACCTTCCTTCACTAACATATACAATGCTAGCTAACCTCACAAACATCACCTTCACTTCACTAACATATACAATGCTAGCTAATCTCACAAACGTCACCTTCACTTCACTAACATATACAAGGCTAGCTAACCTCACAAACGTCACCTTCACTTCACTAACATATACAAGGCTAGCTTGTGTATTGTTGCTTGTGTGTTGTATTGTGTTGTTGCTTGTGTATTGTGTTACAAAATGTTCCTGAAATGAATGTTGAAGGTGATTGATTTGTCGCTGAAATATTGATGAAACTTCAATAAATGTTGATTGAACCTTGAACATTACACCTGGTGCACACTCAACCTGCTCATTACACCTGGTGCACACAAACCCCCCTCATTACACCTGGTGCACACAAACCCTGCTCTTGTGTATTGTGTGTTGTTGCTTGTGTATTGTGTGTTGTTGCTTGTGTATTGTGTGTTGTTGCTTGTGTATTGTGTGTTGTTGCTTGTGTATTGTGTGTTGTTACTTGTGTATTGTGTGTTGTTGCTCGTATATTGTGTGTTTTTGCTTGTGTATTGTTGCTTGTGTTTTGTATGTTGTTGCTTGTGTATTGTTGCTTGTGTTTTGTGTGTTGTTGCTTGTGCATTGTGTGTTGTTGTTTGTGTATTGTGTGTTGTTGCTTGTGTAATGTGTGTTGTTGCTTGTGTATTGTGTATTGTTGCTCATGTATTGTGTGTTGTTGCTTGTGTATTGTTGCTTGTGCATTGTGTGTTGTTGCTTGTGTATTGTATGTTGTTGTTTGTTTATTGTGTGTTGTTGCTTGTGTATTGTGTTTTGTTGCTTGTGTATTGTGTGTTGTTGCTTGTGTTTTGTGTGTTGTTGCTTGTGCATTGTTGCTTGTGCATTGTGTGTTGTTGCTTGTTTATTGTTTGCTGTTGCTTGTGTGTTGTTGCTTGTGTATTGTGTGTTGTTGCTCGTGTATTGTGTGTTGTTGCTTGTGTGTTGTTGCTTGTGTATTGTATGTTGTTGCTTGTGTATTGTTGTTTGTGTATTGTGTGTTGTTGCTTGTGTATTGTGTGTATTGTGTGTTGTTGCTTGTGTATTGTGTGTTGTTGCTTGTGTATTGTGTGTTGTTGCTTGTGTATTGGTTGTGTATTGTGTGTTGTTGCTTGTGTATTGTGTGTTGTTGTTTGTTTATTGTTTCTTGTGTTTTGTGTGTTGTTGCTTGTGCATTGTTGCTTGTGTTTTGTGTGTTGTTGCTTGTGTATTGTTGCTTGTGTTTTGTGTGTTGTTGCTTGTGCATTGTGTGTTGTTGTTTGTGTTTTGTGTGTTGTTGCGTGTGTATTGTGTGTTGTTGCTTGTGTATTGTGTGCTGTTGCTTGTATATTGTTGCTTGTGCATTGTGTGTTGTTGCTTATGTATTGTTTGTTGTTGCTTGTGTATTGTGTGTTGTTGCTTGTATATTGTGTGTTGTTGCTTGTGCATTGTGTGTTGTTGCTTGTGTATTGTTTGTTGTTGCTTGTGTATTGTGTGTTGTTGCTTGTGTATTGTGTGTTGTTGCTTGTGTATTGTGTATTCTTGCTGGTGTATTGTGTGTTGTTGCTGGTGTATTGTGTGTTGTTGCTTGTGTATTGTGTGTTGTTGCTTGTGTATTGTGTGTTGTTGCTTGTGTATTGTGTATTCTTGCTGGTGTATTGTGTGTTGTTGCTTGTGTATTGTGTGTTGTTGCTTGTGTATTGTGTGTTGTTGTTTGTGTATTGTTTGTTGTTGCTTGTGTATTGTGTGTTGTTGCTTGTATATTGTGTGTTGTTGCTTGTGCATTGTGTGTTGTTGCTTGTGTATTGTTTGTTGTTGCTTGTGTATTGTGTGTTGTTGCTTGTATATTGTGTGTTGTTGCTTGTGCATTGTGTGTTGTTGCTTGTGTATTGTTTGTTGTTGCTTGTGTATTGTGTGTTGTTGCTTGTATATTGTGTGTTGTTGCTTGTGTGTTGTGTGTTGTTGCTTGTGTATTGTTTGTTTTTGCTTGTGTATTGTGTGTTGTTGCTTGTGTATTGTGTGTTGTTGCTTGTGTATTGTGTATTCTTGCTGGTGTATTTTGTGTTGTTGCTTGTGTATTGTGTGTTGTTGCTTGTATATTGTGTATTGTTGCTTGTGCATTGTGTGTTGTTGCTTGTGTATTGTGTATTCTTGGTGGTGTATTGTGTGTTGTTGCTTGTGTATTGTTTGTTGTTGTTTGTGTATTGTGTGTTGTTGCTTGTGTACTTTGTGTTGTTGTTTGTGCATTTTGTGTTGTTGCTTATGTATTGTGTGTTGTTGCTTGTGTTTGCTGATGGTGATTGATTTGTTGCCGAAATGTTGATTGAACCTTCAACATTACACCTGGTGGTAACAATCACTGTACGTGTGAGAGACATTAAACCTGGTGGTAACAATCACTGTACGAGTGAGAGACATTACACCTAGTGGGAACAATCATTGTACGAGTGATAGACATTACACCTTGTGGTAACAATCATTGTACGAGTGAGAGACATTACACCTGGTGGTAACAATCACTGTACGAGTGAGAGACATTACACCTGGTTGTAACAATCACTGTACGAGTGAGAGACATTACACCTGGTGGTAACAATCAATGTACGAGTGAGAGACATTACACCTTGTGGTAACAATCATTGTACGAGTGAGAGACATTACACCTGGTGGTAACAATCACTGTACGAGTGAGAGACATTACACCTGGTGGTAACAATCATTGTACGAGTGAGAGACATTACACCTGGTGGTAACAATCATTGTACGAGTGAGAGACATTACACCTGGTGGTAACAATCATTGTACGAGTGAGAGACATTACACCTGGTGGTAACAATCAATGTACGAGTGAGAGACATTACACCTGGTGGTAACAATCACTGTACGAGTGAGAGACATTACACCTGGTGGTAACAATCACTGTACGAGTGAGAGACATTACACCTGGTGGTAACAATCATTGTACGAGTGAGAGACATTACACCTGGTGGTAACAATCATTGTACGTGTGAGAGACATTACACCTGGTGGTAACAATCACTGTACGAGTGAGAGACATTACACGTGGTGGTAACAATCATTGTACGATTGAGAGACATTACACCAGGTGGTAACAATCACTGTACGAGTGAGAGACATTACACCTGGTGGTAACAATCATTGTACGTGTGAGAGACATTACACCTGGTGGTAACAATCACTGTACGAGTGAGAGACATTACACCTTGTGGTAACAATCATTGCACGAGTGAGAGACATTACACCTGGTGGTAACAATCATTGTACGAGTGAGAGACATTACACCTGGTGGTAACAATTACTGTACGAGTGAGATACATTACACCTGGTGGTAACAATCAATGTACGAGTGAGAGACATTACACCTGGTGGTAACAATCATTTTGACCTCTCGAAGAGAGGTCAAAATAAATCTGTAACACGCTGTTATTTACGTTTATTTTCTCCCTTGACTCACTGCGTGTACTTTTGAACGTTTCTGGCATACAGTTTATTTAAGTTTCGATAGAATTCGATACTCTATAAAAATTTTTACCTAGGTGTGCCCAGGGAACGTTAAAATCTGCACGCTTATCATGCGTCGATGTGTCTGAGTGTGGTAATACTGGGATTAGTGTAGAGTGCGGCATAAGCGTCGAATGTGGCTAAATATTAGCACACATGCTCAATAATAACCCACAGAAGCTAAGAAGATTAAGATCCCCTTCTGGGATCCTTTTCATAAGAACATAAGAACATAAGAAAGAAGGAACACTGCAGCAGGCCTACTGGCCCATGCGAGGCAGGTCCAAATCTCCAACGGCTTAGGCTTAAGCCAATGCCCCAACCCAGCCAGGTCAGGTTACATTCACTTAAGGAAGGAGCACTGCATCTGACCTAGTAGCACAACCTAGTCAGGACCAATTCACACCCAACCGCACCCACTCATATAATTGTCCACCTGACCACCTGGTCAGGTCACTTCCACTTAAGGAATTAGTACAGGTCAGGTTACATTCACTTAAGGAAGGAGCACTGCATCTGACCTAGTACAAGCTCACACCCATCCACACCCACTCATGTATTTATCTAACCTATTTTTAAAACTACACAACGTCTTAGCATCTATGACGGTACTCGGGAGTTTGTTCCACTCATCCACAACTCTATTACCAAAACAGTGCTTTCCTATATCCTTCCTGAATCTGAACTTTTCCAACTTGAAACCATTGCTGCGAGTCCTGTCTTGGTTGGATATTTTCAGCACGCTATTTACATCCCCTTGTTTATTCCTGTTTTCCATTTGTACACCTCAATCATATCCCCCTAATTCTACGCCTTTCTAGAGAGTGCAGATTCAGGGCCCTCAGTCTATCCTCATAGGGAAGATTTCTGATACATGGGATCAACTTTGTCATCCTCCTCTGTACGTTTTCCAGTGCATTTATATCCATTCTGTAATACGGTGACCAGAACTGTGCAGCATAATCTAAATGAGGCCTAACCAAAGATATATAGAGTTGAAGAACAACCTGAGGACTTCTGTTATTTATACTTTTGATATGAAGCCAAGGATTCTGTTAGCTTTATTGCGAACACTTATGCACTGTTGCCTAGGCTTCAGATTACTACTAACCAGAACTCCTAAATCCTTCTCGCAATTACAAGTAATAAGATCTATATTATTCAGCTTATATGTGGCAGGTTATTGTCCTGCCCAACATTTAGAACTTGCATTTGTTTACATTAAACTGCATCTGCCACTTCTCCGACCACTGCATCAGTCTATTCAAATCATCCTGGAGTGCTCTAATGTCCTCGTTTGAATGAATTGGACGGCCTATTTTGGTGTCATCAGCAAATTTACTATGCTACTATTTATTCCCTCATCTATGTCGTTTATGTAAATTGTAAACAACAGGCCTGCGAGCGGGTCATCATGTGATTACCACCAGCGTCAGGAGAAACTTTTCCTGGCGAATGAAACACCAACGAGAATTGGGTGCCCGTCAGTGAACTAGAATGAATTCGTAAACAATGATTTCCTCTTATGGAATAACGACTTGAGCTTGATGATATATATATATATATATAAATATATATATATATATATATATGGGAACAGCCAACAGACCCTCCCAGCAGACAGAGCTGACAGCCACCCTGACTTCACCTCTACAGAGGACCTAAAAGCTGCAATCAAATTAACATCCACCAGGACGCTGACACACATCCCCAAAGCAGCTCGCCATGAAGCTGCCAGCAAATTCGCTGACCTCTTGAAGAAAGTCAACGATGCTCCTGCAAACAATGGATCCTGGCACAACCTTCTGCTTTTTGGCAATGCCTGTTTGGCTGTCCCACCAAGGAGGGACAAGTCACTAGCTACATCTGTTATCAGGGCAATAAATGCATTCCTAGAGATGACAACCTTGTCCGTATCCTCCAGGACGTCAAACACCCGCCAGGCAAATGTCAACAACAGGACACCAGACGCCTCAAAAATCAGGGCCCACATTAGCAGAAAAATAGAAGAGGGTAATACTATCGGAGCACTGAGGCTTATAACCAGTGAGGATACCATCGCTCCTAAGGATATCATTACAGCACAAGCCCTGAAGGACAAACATCCGCCCAGGGCTCCCAGTACCAACATTGACCCCTTGACATTGCAGCAGGTCAAGAACATTTAACCTTACGGGACGCCGATGTGTATAAAGCTGCTATGTCTTTCCCACAGGGCTCAGCAGGAGGTTTCACTGGTTTAAGGCCACAACACTTGAAACAAATGCTCAATCCAGGTCTTGGTGAGGTCTCTGAGAGATTGTTGTCTGAACTCACCAAATTTTCCAATGGGTGCCTGGCTGGTAGTGTCCCACAGACCATTAGACCCCTTTTCTTTGGTGCCTCACTGTGTGCCCTCCGGTAAAAGGATGGAGGAATCAGGCCCATTGCAGTGGGCAACACCCTTCGGCGCCTAGTTGCCAAGGCTGCAGTACGAAGGGTGAGTCAAGATGCTGCCTCAATGTTGAAACCAACTCAGCTCGGTTTTGGTGTTCAACAAGGCTGTGAAGCAGCTGCCCATGCAGCACGAGTATACATCAACAACATGTCCAATGAAAAGCCTTAATCAAATTGGACTTTGCCAATGCTTTCAACTCAGTCAGAAGGGATGCTGCTCTCCAAGCAGTTTCTAGGCACTTTCCTTCCCTCTATCCCTTCATAGAATCGTGTTATAGTGTGGCTTCTAAACTTTTGTTTGGGGACCATGAAATTGACTCGTATGAGGGTGTGCAACAGGGGGACCCTCTTGCTCCCTTTCTATTCTGTCTAGCCATCAAGGATGTCACAGAAGCATTGTCCAGTGAGCTCAATATCTGGTTCTTGGATGACGGGACCCTAGCTGGCACTACACAATCTCTCCTGGGAGACATCAGGAAAATTAAAGATATGGTAGGTAGCCTGGGCCTATCTTTAAACCCCACCAAATGTGAGATAGGTTCCACCAATCCACAGATGATCCAGGACATTAGGGCTGTTTTACCAGGGGCACGAGCCATCGAT
>WNWK01003716.1:42500-90000 GCA_009830355.1 Cherax destructor
GGCTCTTGGCCCCACCTCCTAGACTAATTGGCATAGCTGATTTCTGACCTCATGAGCCATATCATATTTCCTCTTGAAGCTGTGTACTGAGTTTGCCTCCACCACTGCCTCATCCAAATCATTCCACTTTTCAACCATCCTGAGTCTCATGAAATACTTCCTTACATCCCTATGACTTACCTTTGTCTTCGGCTTCCACCTGTGTCCCCTTGATCCTGGTCCTTTAAATTCATACACTGTATTCTTATCCGTCTTAACAATTCTGTTTAAGATTCATAAGCACTTTTCCTATATGCTTTTTCGTCAAGTTCATTTCCTTCAACCTCTCTTCAATGTTCATTTGTTGTCAGTTAAGGTATTAGTCTGGTTACAAACCTCTGGACCCTTTCAAGCTTGTGTACGTGCTTCACCAGGTGTGGGTTCCATACTGGGGCCATGTACTCGATGATTCTCCCTAACGTTTTCCTTCCTGTCACTTATTCTCTGATCCATGTTATTCCTGCCTGCTGCTCTCTTGTGTGAAACTGTGACTAAAGCTTTCTTACAGTCCAAGAAAATGCAATCTACCCACCCCTCTCTCTTTTGTCTTATTTCTGTGACTTTGTCGTAAAACTCCCGTAAGTTTGTGACACAGGATTTCCCTTCCAAGAAACCGTGCTGGTTATCGTGTATAAGCCCATTCCTTTCTAGGTGCTCCACTACTTTTCTCCTGAAAACCTTCTCCATGACTTTGCATACTATACATTTCAGTGACACTGGTCAGTAGTTTAATGGTGTCTGTCTCCTTTCTTAATAACTGGGTCTACAATTGCTGTCTTCCACACCACGGGTGTATCTCTGTCTCTCTGTCAGGACCCATGGAGGAAATGTCCGGTCCCACCGCCTTTGAGGTATCTAGTTCACTTTGCAGCCTCTTCACCTCCTCTTTGGTTGTGTATATTGTGTCCCTCACTTGTTGGTGGGCCATTCCGGTTTGCTGGAATCCTTTCTGTCTCCACTGAAAATATTTCCTTAAATCTCGTGTTGAGCTCTTCATATACTTCTTAATATGTGACGTGTTGTTTTCCTCCCGATGTGGCTGTACAACAGCTATGGGTCAGATTTGGTTTTCAATTATATGTCTATGCCGCTGGACCTCCTTCGTTATCTGCACATATTCGTTTCTGGCTCTTCGACTAATCTCCTTATTCTCCTGGGTAATTTGTCTTCCATACTTTTTCCATTCTCTAGCGCATTTAGTTTTGGCCTCTCTACACCTTTGGGTGAACCAATGGTTCGTTCTGATCTTCCCATTGTTCCTGTTGCCCATGGGTACCAACCTCTCCTCTGTCTCCTTACATTTTGTGGTCACTTGTTGCATCATTTCATTTATTGATTTTCCCACAAGATTTCTTTTCTATTGTACCTCATGCAGAAAATTTTTCATGCCTGTGTAGTCCCCTCTTTCGCAGTTTGGCTTCTTCCGTCCTTCTTGTGCTGCTTTACTCTCCACTAGTAACTACAATGTATTCGAAGCTACCTCCGAGGGGCCCTTTCATATATGATATCCTCAATGTATGAACTAATCCGGGTGAATATGAAGTCCAGCCTTGCTGGTTCATCCTCTCCTCTCTCTCTCTCTGGAAGTGTCGTTAGCATGTTGTTTGTTAGTTAGTTAGTTAGTTAGTGTGTGTGTGTGTTCATATGTGCGCTTGCGTGTATGTGCGCGTGCTTGCATGCGTGTACGCACGTGTGACCATACTGCCAGTGCCATCCCTGCTCTTCGAAACAAGTTCGGCTATTTCAGCCCACTTTTATGTCCATAAAAAATGCTATATTTTCTGTGCCTCACCTGAATAATTGCTCAATAGCCAAATTGAAGTGTACTCATACATACGAATTAACTCCACACACATGAACAAGCTTAACAAAAATTCCACGCAGTCAAACTTTTATAAATCTCTTCCCTAAATTACATAAACAGTTCTCTCTCTCTCTCTCTCTCTCTCTCTCTCTGAATGAAAATCTCTCGTAATGAATTATTTCTGGTAGGAATGTATTAACCAGGTCGTAGCCCTCACTCCCAATCATTCTTTTTGTCACTCATTCAACAGGTAAATGTCCTGCTTCGTAGTAACTCATTTCTACCATGATTTACATTTCAAAAACAAAACAAAATTGTAGATTTAATATTTCATTTATTAGGAAAATGCTGTTTTGAGAGAAATTCCATGTAGTACTGTAGTTAATTCTGTGTAGTATTGTAGTTCCGTGTAGTACTGTAGTTAATTCCGTGTAGTATTGTAGTTCCGTGTAGTACTGTAGTTAATTCCGTGTAGTATTGTAGTTCCGTGTAGTACTGTAGTTAATTCCGTGTAGTACTGTAGTTAATTCCGTGTATTACTGTAGTTAATTCCGTGTAGTACTGTAGTTAATTCCGTGTAGTACTGTAGTTAATTCCGTGTAGTACTGTAGTTAATTCCGTGTAGTATTATAGTTAATTCCGTGTAGTATTATAGTTAATTCCGTGTAGTATTGTAGTTAATTCCGTGTAGTATTGTAGTTAATTCCGTGTAGTATTGTAGTTAATTCCGTGTAGTTAATTCAGTGTAGTACTGTAGTTAATTCCGTGTAGTACTGTAGTTAATTCTGTGTAGTATTGTAGTTAATTCTGTGTAGTACTGTAGTTAATTCAGTGTAGTACTGTAGTTAATTCAGTGTAGTACTGTAGTTAATTCAGTGTAGTACTGTAGTTAATTCCGTGTAGTACTGTAGTTAATTCCGTGTAGTACTGTAGTTAATTCCGTGTAGTATTGTAGTTAATTCTGTGTAGTATTGTAGTTAATTCCGTGTAGTTAATTCAGTGTAGTACTGTAGTTAATTCCGTGTAGTATTGTAGTTAATTCTGTGTAGTATTGTAGTTAATTCTGTGTAGTATTGTAGTTAATTCTGTGTAGTATTGTAGTTAATTCTGTGTAGTACTGTAGTTAATTCAGTGTAGTACTGTAGTTAATTCAGTGTAGTACTGTAGTTAATTCCGTGTAGTACTGTAGTTAATTCCGTGTAGTACTGTCGTTAATTCCGTGTAGTACTGTAGTTAATTCAGTGTAGTACTGTAGTTAATTCAGTGTAGTACTGTAGTTAATTCAGTGTAGTACTGTAGTTAATTCCGTGTAGTATTGTAGTTAATTTAGTGTAGTACTGTAATTAATTTTGAATAGTACTATAGTTAATTTTGTATAGTACTGTAGAATTCTGTATAGTACTGTAGTTAATTCCGTGTAGTACTATAGTTAATTCTCCCCTTCAAAGATAGTGTTTTATATTAATAAAACTCGTGTTATTCATAGCTAATCTATAAAAAATATACGCAGCGAGAGGTGCATATCGATGTATATACTATGAGAATTACTTTAGTCCCAAGTTTTGTGATTAAAGTGTTCTTGACCGGTAATGAACAAGTATAATGTAGTCTTAACGGCCCTCGTGTAGTAGATAAGCTTGAAACACACAAAAAACATCCAATACAGAACAAGAATATTTACTCAGAGGAAAGTATAGTTACCAGCGCATGTTTTCTAAGTTTGCTTTAAATTCTACTTTAGAGTCGAAAATTAAAATGGTGAGCGGGTGACATGCAGCCTTAATGACCTGTGAGTACTTGGTATGTTTAAAACCTAATTATCCACCCAATCAACTAATATATCAAGGCTATATGCAACAATGTATATCTCTGTGTATATACTGTATGCTGAGAGTTTACGCAATTTCAATTTTAAGTGAATATATTACAAGGAGCCTTAATGACTCTCTGTGCAATCAATAGGCTATAAAATAAATTACCTAACCAATTAATATATCAGAGGATGTAATCGTTAAATATTTTACGGAGTGGACCATTATGCCAGTGCAAGGCGTCGGTCGTATGACCAAAAGTTCCAGTTAGTGAGCCACTCTTAAGACTGTGTTAGTCAACACTGATCCTGGTTCCTGAGGAATTTAACAGCAACTAACAAGCGGTGAGTATGAGAGCGCGTGTGTTTGTTACCCGTTGGCAAAGACCCTTGTCGATAGACACTTGGCTGTGTTTTGCAATTACCCATTTGTAAAATTCTTAAAATTTCCGATGGTTGCAGCACTTACTAATACATCCCTCTGGTCAACTACTCTGAGACAAGAAATTTCAACTGTCCTTTCCACTACACTTTTTTTTCAATTTGCAACTGTGGTCTCTTGTTATCCCTGCTTCCTGTTGTTGAAACTGTAATGGCTTGCGTTTTAAACTTAACAAAGAAACTAATGTATAATTCATTTTTCAAACATTATTTTTTGGCTAGCTATTCTTGTAAAATATTGTATTTGTTAGAAATCGTCCAGAAATGCATTCGCAAGTGTTGAAATCAGTTTCAAATACTACAAAATTAAATCTATTAAGTTGATTGTCCTTATGATACGTTCAGAAAACGAGCAGCTAATATTGACGTTCGGACGATACGTTCAGAAAACAAGTAACTAATATGGTCGTTCTGACGTTACGTTCAGGAAGCAAGCAGGTAATATGGTCGTTCTGACGTTACGTTCAGGAAGCAAGCAGATAATATGGTCGTTCTGACGTTACGTTCAGGAAGCAAGCAGGTAATATGGTCGTTCTGACGTTACGTTCAGGAAGCAAGCAGGTAATATGATCGTTCTGACGTTACGTTCAGGAAGCAAGCAGGTAATATGGTCGTTCTGACGTTACGTTCAGGAAGCAAGCAGATAATATGGTCGTTCTGACGTTACGTTCAGGAAGCAAGCAGGTAATATGGTCGTTCTGACGTTACGTTCAGGAAGCAAGCAGGTAATATGATCGTTCTGACGTTACGTTCAGGAAGCAAGCAGGTAATATGATCGTTCTGACGTTACGTTCAGGAAGCAAGCAGGTAATATGGTCGTTCTGACGTTACGTTTAGGAAGCAAGCAGGTAATATTGACGTTCGGACGCTACGTTCAGGAAGCAAGCAGGTAATAGTGACGTTCTGACGTTACGTTCAGAAAACAAGCAGGTAATATGGTCGTTCTGACGTTACGTTCAGGAAGCAAGCAGGTAATATGGTCGTTCTGACGCTACGTTCAGGAAGCAAGCAGGTAATATGGTCGTTCTGACGCTACGTTCAGGAAGCAAGCAGGTAATAGTGACGTTCTGACGTTACGTTCAGAAAACAAGCAGGTAATATGGTCGTTCTGACGTTACGTTCAAGAAACGAGCACCTAATACAATTTCCTTTATACATTTCCACAAACATTTTCTAACAAAAGACATTGGATGCACATGACATACTACCCTCAGTAAAAATGACATATTGGCGCAATAAAACCTTATTATGCAACGTTTCGCTCTACACAGAGCGATACGTTGACTTAATGAAGACGTGGAAAAGAATTCGTTTTGTTAACGGGGCCACAATTTATCAGAATTTCATCTTTCAGAAGAAAACCTGTACACGTTTGTTCTCATTAGAGACTTTTGGTGTTAGTGAGGCATCTCCAGTGACTGTATAGCATGTTTAAACCACTAGAACACACACACACACACACACACACACACACACACACACACACACAGTAGGGGGGAGGAGAGACCCTATGATTTATTCAGGAATGCGAAGAGGCCGAAGGAAGGAGTAAGAGGACTTTAAAGAAATACAGAGCGAATCAAACAGCAGAAAACCGAGAAATAAACAAAAGAACCAGGAACGAATATGCAAGAAAAAGAAGGTAATTTAAAGACTGAAGAGTATATAGACTCAAAGGCCAAAATAGAGCCACAGTTACCAACAGCTACACAAGAAAAAGATAACTGAAAGATTGTGATAAAACTGAAGAAGGTATGCTAAAGGAGAATGATAGACGTATAAAAAAAATAGCAGATTAGAAGAAGTCTTTACAAATGAAAGCAGAGAGCTACTAGATGACACTGTACTCAGACTAGGTCAACAGGTACAGGACAGCATCAGCACAGCAAAGGAAATGATGAGATTACTAAGCTGAATGTAACAAAAGCAATGGGGCAAGATAACATATCTCCATGGGCGTTGAGAGAAGCAGAACCATGTGTCAGACAGTAGCAAAGGTGAGCAACAAATCTCTCGAAACAGGACTAATGACAGAAAATTATAAAAAAAAAAATTGTCTCCTTATATAAAATAGGAGACAGACAAGACGACGGACTACTGTCAACTACAAACCACTAAGAACTACAGACCACTAAGAAATACTGACCACTAACTCTGACATGCACACTATTAAAAAAAATTCTGAAGAAGAAAGCAAGGAAAAGGATTTTACAGCCCTTCTAGAGATTATTTATAGAAAGCCAGCATGGATTTAGGGATGGAAAATTTAATCTTACAAATCTTCTGGGGTTCAATTACAGAGCCACAGAAGTTAAGCAAGAGAGTGTTGCGCGGGTCGAGTCTTGTACTACAGAACAGCACTTGATACAGTACCAGAACAGAGATTAATCCATAAATTAGAAAAAAACAGGCAGTGTTAAAAAGAAAAGTGATCCAGTGGATTACGGGATTTCTTGAGTGGCAGAAGGTATGGAACATCAGGGTGGATGAGAGCAACTAGTGGGGTTCCCCAGTGATCAGTACTAGGTCCGCTGCTCTTTATGTCCGTGAATGATCTACCATGGATGAATGAGTCCTACATTTCGCTGTTTGCAGACGATGTAAATCTAATGAAAAGAAATAAGAGAGAAAAAGTGATAAATACCTCAAAAGACCACAGATGTGGCCAAACAAGTGGCTGTTCAAGTTCAACCCCGAGCTGATGCAACGTCGTGCAAACTGGAGACGGTTAAGACAGGAAACAGAGTGAAAACGACTTAGGGGCGAAAAAAACAATAAGCATAGCCAGAAATACATGTAAACCCTACAAGGCCAGGGGCAAAGTCAACATTATCAAACCTCAGAATAGCATTCAGGAGCTTCAATAAAAAAAAAATCAGTACCCTATACAGAGAGTTTACAAGCGATATAGCATGACGTCACAGGGTGACAGTGAGGTTGTTTCCCCCTCAACAAACTTATGTATGTAAGAAATCACAAAAAATCGCGTGATTGCAAAAATGAAAAAAATCAATGAAAATTAGGGCATAAATCATGATCGCTTTCATGTGTTTAGACACATCTTCAAACCTATGTACATTTAAGGCATAATATTGTTTATTGGTACTAATGTGAAGAAGAAGAAGAAGAAGAAGAAGAAGAAGAAGAAGAAGAAGAAGAAGAAGAAGAAGAAGAAGAAGAAGAAGAAGAAGAAGAAGAAGAAGAAGAAGAAGAAGAAGAAGAAGAAGAAGAAGAAGAAGAAGAAGAAGAAGAAGAAGAAGAAGAAGAAGAAGAAGAAGAAGAAGAAGAAGAAGAAGAAGAAGAAGAAGAAGAAGAAGAAGAAGAAGAAGAAGAAGAAGAAGAAGAAGAAGAAGAAGAAGAAGAAGAAGAAGAAGAAGAAGAAGAAGAAGAAGAAGAAGAAGAAGAAGAAGAAGAAGAAGAAGAAGAAGAAGAAGAAGAAGAAGAAGAAGAAGAAGAAGAAGAAGAAGAAGAAGAAGAAGAAGAAGAAGAAGAAGAAGAATGGTGTACAAATTTAATGTTAATTCAATACTCGGATGTACTAATACTCTAAAATATAATATTCTGCTCAATTTCTCTCTCCACATTTCACATGCCATGTAATTAACATCCACACTGATCTGCCAAATACACTTATTAGATAGAGGGGGAAACGCCACAGCTCCTAGAGAACCGGAGACTCAGGTTCGATACTAGAAAGATCACGATAAGTTCAATTTTTGAGATTAGGATCTCACCAGCAGCCAGATACCTCCTCTGAGTGGATAGTGGTTACTCACCTACATCCTCTGAGTGGATAGTGGTTACTAACCTACATCCTCTGAGTGGATAGTGGTTACTAACCTACATCCTCTGAGTGGATAGTGGTTACTAACCTACATCCTCTGAGTGGATAGTGGTTAGTTACCTACATCCTCTGAGTGGATAGTGGTTACTCACCTACATCCTCTGAGTGGATAGTGGTTACTCACCTACATCCTCTGAGTGGATAGTGGTTAGTTACCTACATCCTCTGAGTGGATAGTGGTTACTCACCTACATCCTCTGAGTGGATAGTGGTTACTCACCTACATCCTCTGAGTGGATAGTGGTTACTCACCTACATCCTCTGAGTGGATAGTGGTTAGTTACTCACCTACATCCTCTGAGTGGATAGTGTTTACTCACCTACATCCTCTGAGTGGATAGTGTTTACTCACCTACATCCTCTGAGTGGATAGTGTTTACTCACCTACATCCTCTGAGTGGATAGTGGTTAGTTACTCACCTACATCCTCTGAGTGGATAGTGGTTACTAACCTACATCCTCTGAGTGGATAGTGGTTAGTTACTCACCTACATCCTCTGAGTGGATAGTGGTTACTCACCTACATCCTCTGAGTGGATAGTGGTTAGTTACTCACCTACATCCTCTGAGTGGATAGTGGTTAGTTACTCACCTACCTCCTCTGAGTGGATAATGGTTAGTTACTCACCCACCTCCTCTGAGTGGATAGTGGTTAGTTACTCACCTACCTCCTCTGAGTGGATAGTGTTTACTCACCTACATCCTCTGAGTAGATAGTGGTTAGTTACTCACCTACATCCTCTGAGTGGATAGTGGTTAGTTACTCACCTACCTTCTCTGAGTGGATAGTGGTTAGTTACTCACCTACATCCTCTGAGTGGATAGTGGTTAGTTACTCACCTACCTCCTCTGAGTGGATAGTGTTTACTCACCTACATCCTCTGAGTGGATAGTGGTTAGTTACCTACATCCTCTGAGTGGATAGTGGTTAGTTACTCACCTACATCCTCTGAGTGGATAGTGGTTACTCACCTACATCCTCTGAGTGGATAGTGGTTTCTCACCTACATCCTCTGAGTGGATAGTGGTTAGTTACTCACCTACATCCTCTGAGTGGATAGTGTTTACTCACCTACATCCTCTGAGTGGATAGTGGTTAGTTACTCACCTACATCCTCTGAGTGAATAGTGGTTATTTACTCACCCGAACACAACCATTAGCTTATTTCTTAACATGCAAATCATCCAAACCCAGATAAGAATAGTTTTTATATAATTATTATTTGAGATATTAGACACATAAATTATTTTATAAGAGGAAGATTGTATATGAAATTTACACCGGCCAATCACATGCTATTATTCGGTCCTGGGTGTTCCAATAACCTCGTTCAAAAACTTTATTCTACATTTATTTACACTCTAGTAATACCTCATTGGTATAACACATTTATATTTTGAGGATTTATAAGTTTTATCAGACTAAATGGTCATCAAAGGAAGAAAACCTTCATAACCTTCACTCAAGAACCTGGAGCCACTCTGGCTTTCCTAGAATCGACTCTGATTACTTCACATTCCCTCATCCTGGGTTCAAAGGTTAGTAATCAGGTTAGTGCCAGAACTGAGAGGAATCCACGACGAGATGTTAAAGGAGCTGAACCTGACGACCTTGGTAGAGAGGACAGGTGGAGACATGAGTATGACATACAAAATCTTAAGGGGGAAAATCTAATAGGACATATAAGAACTGACTGAATTAAGAGGACTGGGATCAAGGGAACACAGGCGGAAGCTGAAGACAACCGAAAAGGAGCAGGTAATGAGGCTGAAGACAGGAGATCGTCCCAGAAATAATCAGGAATTCTGCTAGAAGCTGAACAAAAGATTTATGTATTCTCGGAGGAGGTAGGAGCAATACCTGAGAGGCACAGAGAAAGAATAGGTTAGGTAAGGTTTGTCAGGAAACCGGACAAGTGTTTTCTGACCTCTGTCTTAGTCATATGATGAAACGCCGCTGGAGTTTTTGGTCATCTGACCGAGGCCTTCCGCCGGCTCACCGGTCCACCCCTTAACAAATTATGGTTATGATTACCATTTCATAGAGAAAGAGTACATCAACGAGTACTCAACACAGTACACACAACAGGAGAAGTTAAAAAAAAAAACTGAGCGAGCTAGATACCCATGGATACTGAAAGAAGAAGCAGATGCACTGTGTAAACCACTAGTCAAAATTTCCAAGTCGACTGATACAGGGCAACTGCCTGAGGTGTAGCAGACAGTAAATATGGTGTGACATTTAGGAAAGGCGACAGACTGCAGGCCACTGTCACTGACATGTACATCAGCATGTAAGGGTATGGAGATTATCTTGGAAAGAGTAACGGATCTCCTGGAATGAAGTGGATTCATAAACAATACCCAGCACTATTTTAGGGATAATAAATCCCGTCTCAAAAACAGTTTGAGTTCAAGGACAAGGTAACAAGACAACAGAGACAGACAGAGAGAATTGTTGGACTTCATATTTTTGGCCTGATAGAAAGGTTTTGACAAAATACAACGAAAGTAACTAGAATGTATGCTAGAAAAAGAAAGCACATGGTAATTGGCTAGAGAGGTGTCAGAGAAAGCAAAAGTAATAAATGGGGTTCCACAAGGATCTGTACTGGGACATGTGCTAGTCTTGTGCACATGAACGACATGAGGGATATAATTTCTACATCGTGCGCCTATCGTATCACCTGTCAGTTTTGCAGAGCTGTTACACGTCCAAAATGCATTTATCTCCATCCAAAAATGTGTCATTGTTTGGTAACTAAGAGACAATGTTATGGTACAACCTGTCCCGCATTCCATAGAAATGGAGCGAGGTGAGTAAGGCAGCAGTGACATTTTTAGTGCCAGGAAGCGAAAAACAACAAGAAATTATAAGAATGTACCACCACCTCTGAGTCAAGATTGACTGGAAACGAAAACTAGTGGCTGGCCCAGAGCCGCAGATATTAAGACCAATGAAAAAGACCCCAGAACAAATAAAATAACAGTACTGATATTTGCAAACATACAGGGTCTTAAAACGAATAACGGTTATTAGTGGACTCATCACTGAATCAAATGTACTGTTTACGGCTTTCACAGAGACAAGTGTAGAAGATTATTTTGGCAGTGAAATATGGGTCCCTGGATACAGTATGCTCAAATGCGACCGAAAGAAAACAGGTGAGAAAGGTTGGTCTGTACGTGAGAGTCGCTCATTTGCACCCCAAATGATATAGCTAACTTTTTAGTAGTAAACAATTGATCAGAATCTAGTTATAGTACTTGTTTATTAGCCACCAAATACAACTTCCCGGCAGTTTAGAATAAATTGAAAATCGAATATAGTCTTGAAAATTTTTCAAACTCCCCCCAAAATATTTTGGTGCTTGGCGATTTTAATTTACATCTGAAATGGAAGTACGTAACACAGACTGCAGCAGCAGCAGGAAAAATTCCAGAAGTTCGTTCAGTAACAGTCTTACAGAACAGACCTATTAAGACCTAAATGAAGTCGCCTTAAGCCAGTAAATATCAGAACCGACTATACTAGAAAACACGCTTGACCTTATATTAACAAGAAGAATACGATACGGAACATAATGGAGTCAAAAAGAACTAATTCAGACCACAACCAAATTGAGGTTCGACATCCATACACACTAGACTTCAGCAGCAAAATACAAGCAGTCACGAGGGAGTATTCAACAATTTCAATTTCAACAATAAATACATTAATTGGGAGCAAATAAATCAGTGAAATAAACCGGGGAAAAAATATGACTGACATGAATTTTAACTATATTAACCTCTATGACACGAAGTATGCTCCAGACACGTACCATTAATTGCTCCAGACACGTACCATTAATTGCTCCAGACACGTACCATTAATTGCTCCAGACACGTACCATTAATTGCTCCAGACACGTACCATTAATTGCTCCAGACACGTACCATTAATTGCTCCAGACACGTACCATTAATTGCTCCAGACACGTACCATTAATTGCTCCAGACACGTACCATTAATTGCTCCAGACACGTACCATTAATTGCTCCAGACACGTACCATTAATTGCTCCAGACACGTACCATTAATTGCTCCAGACACGTACCATTAATTGCTCCAGACACGTACCATTAATTGCTCCAGACACGTACCATTAATTGCTCCAGACACGTACCATTAATTGCTCCAGACACGTACCATTAATTGCTCCAGACACGTACCATTAATTGCTCCAGACACGTACCATTAAGAAGAACAGAGAAGATGAAAGTTAGAAAGAGATAGGCGCTCCCTCCACAGTCAAAGACGAAGTATTGCAGAACTTATCACTGGCTACAGAATTTCCAAAGAACGAAAAGAAACACTAGCAAGGGAAATGGAAAATGTTGAGCTTAAACTGAATGCATCAGACGAGGCCCAGGAGAGGCACAGGGAACAGCCATAAATGAAATTGAAAGGAAACCTAGGTACTTTTTATCGTATACAAAATCCAGGGAAAAAACCATATCCAGTATCGGTCCCTTGCTTAAAGCAGATGGAACCTACACTGATGACAAAGAAATACTGAAATTGTAATATTACTGTGTTCAGTGAACCATTAATCAGTCTAAAGATTGACAATCCAACTGAGTTTTTCATAGATGAGACTCAAAATCCTGCCGACATCATTATTTTTGACATAACTCTAACCGAACTTGACTTCGAAGAAACCATCAATTACGTGCCCCTGCACTCTGCCCCAGACCCTGACTCATGGTCTATGTCTTTATCAATAACTATAAGAAGCCTGAACACAGGAATCGTCCCAGAGTCCTTAAAAAATTAGCCCCACACCTCAAAGGTAAGTAAGAAGTTATCTCAAAAACACTACAGACCGATAATATTGACGTCCCACATTATCAAAATATTTGAGTCTTAAGAAAAAAGATTGCTAATCACATGAAATCTCAACAGCTGCGTAACCCGGCAGGTCGCTCCTGCCTCTCGCAATTGCTTGACCATTATGACATGATCTTAGAACAGTGGAAGACAAGCAAAATACCGATGTAGTTTACACTGACTTCGCAAAACCCTTTAGCAAGTGTGTTCATGGTGTAGTGACTCGCAAAATGAGTGTAAAAGGAATAACTTGAAAAGTGGACAGATGGATATTTATTTTCTAATGAACAGAACCCAAAGGGTAATAGTGAACAGAGTGAAGTTAGAGGCTGCCATAGATAAAAACCTTTATTTCCCTGTTCTCTCTCTCATATCCGATATAGACAGAGGCATAAATCACAGCACCGTATCGTTCTTTGCACACGATACTAGAATCTGTATGAGAGTGGCATCCACTGGACACACAGTCAACCTCCATGTTGATATAAACAAAATCTTCCAGTAGGCCTCTGACACCAATAGGATATTCAGTAAGGACAAGTTTCGGCTGCTCTGTTATGGAAAGATTCAGAAAATAAAGACTGGAATAACCATGTCAAAAGATCTCTCCTTCAAGAATCAACAGTAGCTGGATAACTAGAACCTTCAAAACAAGGAATGCCAAGTCACTGATGATACTCTTTAAGTCATTTGTTCTCTCTAAGCTGGAATACTGCCGATCAAGGTAGGCGAAATTACAGACCAGGAGAATGTGCAGAGAACCTTCACTGTTCTCATAGATTTAGTCAAGCGCCAAAATTAATGGGCATGTATTAAGTCCCTCGATCTGCACTACTTGGAACATAGGTGAAAGAGATACATTATAATCTGCACCTGGAAACTTCTAGAAGGATTGGTCCCAAATCTGCACACACAAACCATTCATGAAAGTAAGCGGATTGGCAGACGTTGCAAAATACCCCTAGTGAGTGTACTGAGGAAAAAATTAGTAAGTGTGAAAGGACCAAGACTTTTCAATATCCTCCCCTCATAAATAAAAGGGATTACCAACAGACACATGACTGTCTCAAGAAAGAACTGGACAAGTTTCTCGAGTCAGTTTCTGATCAACCGGGCTGTGTTGCTTACGTTGGACTTCCTGCGGCTAGCACTAACGGCCTGCTTGATCAGGACATTCACCAAGAGGCTTAGTCTGGGACCTGACCGCGAGGGCGTTGACCCTTGGTATATTCTCCAGGTAGATTCCAGGTAGACATGCAAGCAGCAAAATATAAACTGGAGAGGACAAAAAAAGTTTACAAATATATCTGGATAATCTACAGGATTCCTGTGGTAAGTATACAAAAATTTAACTCCAGTAAGTGCAAGGTTATGTAAATTGAGGAAGAGCAAAGAACATCAGAAATGGAGTACAGGTTTGGGAGACACAGACAATGAAACTCATTCTAGAAGGTCCTCGGGGTCAGCATAGTGACATCTTGCTGCAGGAACGCCACCGATTAACCTCTGCAGCAAATATTTGTCTGGCAAATCTAAGAAAAGATGTCTGGAATCTCAACCAAGGGTCATCCACCACACTATATGCGACATATAAGGTTTATCGTGAAGGCTACAGCACCAGTATAGAACATGATGAAACATGTCAAAAAAAACTTCAAGAGGTATACAAGGAAACTAGTGTCAGAGCTGAGAGGTGTAAACTATGAGAGACTAAATAGGAGCTGAACCCGATGGCAGAGAACAGGATCGGAAGTGACATACCGTCCCACTAAATATTGAGAGTTACTGGTATAGTGGACAGTGACAGGCTGCTCGAGAGGCGGGAAACATGTACAGGAGGACACAACTGAAGTTAAAAACAGGGATGAGTTACGAAGATATTAAGAACTATTTCTTCAGCCTCAGAAGAATCATAAACTGGAACGATCTGCATAGCAAAGTGGTAAAGGAAGTATCTATCCACAGCTTTAAGAATAGATATGATGAAGCTCACATAGCCAGGAGTGAACAAAGTAGCGGCCAGTTTAAAAGGCGAGGCCAGGAGCCGAGACTCGACCCCAGTAACCACAGAGTGCGTGTGCACCACATTTATATATAGATGACGAAGACGCGATTTGCAGCAGGTGTAAATAATAGAGAGATGACCAAGCTAAAACATTGAGCCCTCACTCGTTCATCCAACATTCATAAAGCACAGAACCAGGGAGACTAAACAAATTACCTCCATAATTTACATACTTATAATTACAATCAGTCGGGAAATGAGACGAAAAATTAGTTAATTATTTAATGCATTATTCAATTAATGTATTCAATTATTAGTTAATAATTAAAAATGGCCAGTGTTTGTTCACACATAATATTTTCAGGAGTATTTTACTCTGCTTGTTGATGTTCATAGCTCTGATTTAGTGAATACTCTCAACACACACACACACACACACACACACACACACACACACACACACACACGAGTAAGAATTTTAAGGGAATAAGAATGTTGAGTATACCTTGTAAGGTGTATGATAGAGTTACTATTGAAAGAATTAAGGGTAAGACGGAAAGCAGGATCACAGATTAACAAGGAGGCTTTAGGAAGTGTTTACAGAGAAGCATGTAATTGAACAGTGTATAGATAAGGGTAAATAAGGTTTCGTTGCATTTATGGATTTTGAAAAGGAATTTTATAGAGTGGATAGGGAAGCAATATGGTAGATGTTGCAAATGTATGGAATAGGTGGTAGGTTACTGAAAGCAGTTCAGAAATTTTATGAGGATATTGAAGCTCAGGTTAAGGTATGCAGAAGAAAGGGAGATTATTTTCCAATGATATCACCATGGTTGTTTAATATATTTATAGATGTGGTTATAAGAGAAGCGAATGAAGGGGTGTTGGGAAGAGGTGTGGGATTGGAAGGTAAATAATCTAAGAGAAAGTGGTAGCTGTCACAGTTGCTTTTTTTGCTGACGAGACTGTGCATTTGGGAGATTCTGAAGAGAAGTGGCAAAGGTTGGTAGACGAATTTGGGAAGCTATGTAAAAGAAATTAAAAGTGAATATTGGAAAGAGCAAGGTCATGAGGGTAACAAAAAATGTAGGTAATGATAGACTGGACATAAGATTGGACAGATGGAGTATGGAAGAGGTGAATGTGTTCAGATATTTGGGAGTGGACTTGTCAGCAGATGGGTCTATGAAACACGAGGTGAACCATAGAATTAACAAAGGGCAAAAGGTCAGTGGTGCATTGAGGCATCTATGGCAACAAAGAACGTTATCCATGGATGCAGAAGGAAAATGTATGAGGTGGTTTGGACATTTAGAGAAGTTGAAACAAAATAGGATGACTTGGGGTGTATAAATTTGTAGTGAAGGGAAGGCTGGGTAGGGATCATCCTAGGAAAAGTTCTAGAGGAGGTTTTGTATTCTTGGGGATTTGGACATCCAACAGGTGTGTGTGAGCATGTTTGATACGAGTAAATAGAAGCAAATGGCTTTTAAGACTCAACGTGCTGTTGGGGTGTGAGAAAAGTAACATTTATGAAAGGAATCAGAGAAACTAGTAAACCGGACTTCAGTCCATGATTTTATAGACTTTCATGAACATTTTTACATGATTTTACGTGATTTTATTGCAGTTGCTGAAGTTTCAGAGCAGTCTGAAGTTTTGAGGGGCAACTGAGCTGCAGTATCGGCGCGCCTATGCAAGACAGTGATGGTGAATGTTTTTTTAACAGGGGTACGAGCCATTGATCCTGCCAACAGCACTCTCCTTGGTGCTCCTCTTGGGCCCAATGCCATCGATCTGGTCCTAGAAAAGAAAATCTCAGACCTCAGGACGATGGAAGGCAAGATGAAAGACATCGATACACATGATGCCTTCTACCTACTCACCAGGTGCCTGTCAATACCAAAACTTACCTACTTCCTGAGATGCTCCCCAGCCTTCAGCAGTCCGAAACTCAAGGAATATGACTCTCTCCTCAAGACCATGCTAGAGAGTGTATTGAATCTTTCTCTCGAAGATGGACAGTGGATGCAAGCCTCACTTCCAGTCAGGCTTGGGGGGCTGGGAGTACGCAAATCCTCCCACACTGCCCTACCAGCTTTCCTATCCTCTTCCATAGCATCAAATGAGTTAATAAAACAAATTCTTCCAGATAACCTCAGTGATTCAGCAGGAATACAGGACCCTAGCTATGCCAGTGCCATCACTGAATGGGAGACTCTTGCTGCTCCAGCACCAAAACCTAGTGGAGAACTGGCCTACAAACAGTCAAGTTGGGATGGCCCCATCACTGAAAAGATGCTTGCCAACATGCTTAGCGCTGTAACATCACACAGGGAGACTGCCCGTCTCCTAGCTGTGAGTGCCCTTCACTCTGGGAACTTCCTCCAAACAGTTCCCATTTCGGCAATGGGAACATGCCTCGACCCTAAGACCCTCCGTATTGCAGTGGCTCTGCGCCTTGCTGCCCCAATTCACACGGAATATACGTGTATTAGCGGCGATGCGCAAGCCGACCAATATGGTCTACATGGTCTAAACTGTTCTAAAACCAACGGCTGGCATGCAAGCCACAATGAAGTCAACGACATCATAAAGATAACCCTTGCTACAGCTGGATGCCCAGCCAAGAGAGAGCCCCATCACTAGCAGCCAACAATACCCACAACCCAGCAAACTGCCCCGATGGAATCACCATCTATCCTTGGAAGAATGGCAAGCTCTTAGCATGGGACTATACCTGTGTGTCGACACTAGCTGACACCTACATCCATCAGTGTCGGGCGACAGGGAGGAGCTGCTGACCACAGGGAGGAGTACAAGATCGGCAAGTACAGGGACATAAGCCAACAGTATCAATTTGTCCCAGTAGGATCAGAGACCTTGGGATCATGGGGAAAAAATGCAACACGTTTCCTTAAAGAACTGGGTTCCAGACTCATCGAGACCACCAGGGACCCAAGGGCAGCCACTTTCATGTTCCAGCGCCTCAGCGTGGCCATCCAGAGGGAAAATGCTTACTGCATACTGGGCTCGTGTCAGGCTTCGGAGGAGCTGGAGGAGATTCATAATCTAATATATTGTACCAATGTATTCATGCTCATGTTTGTGTTTTCTGTCAATGTATTCTGTCTATTAATAAAACACACATAGTATTTATAGGGAGTGGTAGGAGAAGAAAATATTCAAACAACTCCGGGGAGAACGTCGAGTTTTCCCTGAGGTACGTTTATTGTATTCTCTGAGGATGAGGGTCCCCAGTAAAGTTCTAGAGGTGGTACCTCCCTATATATATATATATATATATATATATATATAATATAAATATACACGCAATACAATCGCAGACAGGCGATAGTAACAATGCAAGACAAGCCACGAAGGGACGAAAATCTTAAGCTGAATTACTGAGGCAATTCGTAGCCATCTTGAAAAGCATATGAATCTCAACACGGTTTTACTAAGGGGTGTTCCTGTCCTACGAATTTACTAACTTTTTTCACTAAGGTGCTTGAGGAGGTAGATCATGGTAATGAATATGATATTGTGTATATGGACTTCAGTAAGGCTTTCGATAAAGTTCCACATCAGAGGCTACTGAGGAAACTTAAGGCACACGGAATAGGAGGAGAATTTTTTTCCTGGGTAAAGGCATGGTTGACAAATAGGCGGCAGAGAGTTTGCATAAATGGAGAGAAATCAGAATGTGGGCACGTCTCAAGTGGTGTTCCACAGGGGTCAGTTTTGGGCCCCCTGTTGTTTACAATTTATATAAACGACATAGATGAGGGAATAAAAAGCAACATAAGTAAATTTGCTGATGACACCAAAATAGGCCGTCCAATTCATTCAAATAAGGACATTAGAGCACTCCAGGATGATTTGAATAAACTGATGCAGTGGTCGGAGAAGTGGCAGATGCAGTTTAATGTAAACAAATGCAAAGTTCTAAATGTTGGGCAGGACAATAACCATGCCACATATAAACTGAATAATGTAGATCTTATTACTTGTGATTGCGAGAAGGATTTAGGAGTTCTGGTTAGTAGTAATCTGAAACCAAGACAACAGTGCATAAGTGTTCGTAATAAAGCTAACAGAATCCTTGGCTTCATATCAAGAAGTATAAATAATAGAAGTCCTCAGGTTGTTCTTCAACTCTATATATCTTTTGTTAGGCCTCATTTAGATTATGCTGCACAGTTCTGGTCACCGTATTACAGAATTGATATAAATGCACTGGAAAACGTACAGAGGAGGATGCCAAAGTTGATCCCATGTATCAGAAATCTTCCCTATGAGGATAGACTGAGGGCCCTGAATCTGCACTCTCTAGAAAGGCGTAGAATTATGGGGGATATGATTGAAGTGTATAAATGGAAAACAGGAATAAATAAAGGGAATGTAAATAGCGTGCTGAAAATATCCAGCCAAGACAGGACTCGCAGCAATGGTTTCAAGTTGGAAAAGTTCAGATTCAGGAAGGATATAGGAAAGCACTGGTTTGGTAATAGAGTTGTGGATGAGTGGAACAAACTCCCAAGTACAGTCATAGATGCTAAGACGTTGTGTAGTTTTAAAAATAGGTTAGATAAATACATGAGTGGGTGTGATTGGGTGTGAGTTTGGACCTGACTAGCTTGTACTACTAGGTCAGTTGCCGTACTAATTCCTTAAGTGGTAGTGGCCTGACTACCTGGAGACGGTAGCTCCAGGTGGTCAACTAGATAATTATATGAGTGGGTGAGTTGGGTGTGAGTTGGTCCTGACTAGCTTGTGCTACTAGGTCAGATGCAGTGCTCCTTCCTTAAGTGAATGTAACCTGACCTGGCTGGGTCGGGGCATTGGCTTAAGCCTGTTGGAGACTTGGACCTGCCTCGCATGGGCCAGTAGGCTTGCTGCAGTGTTCCTTCTTTCTTATGTTCTTATTAAGATTCCCATCCCCCATGGCTTGTCTTGCGTGCATACATTATATATATATATATATATATATATATATATATATATATATATATATATATATATATATATATATATATACACACGCACTAGGGACATACTGATGGAACTATCAGGATGGTCAGATGGGCTTCCGTGAAGTTTATGACTCGTGGTGATCGTAGTGATGTTGGTGACCCTTGTAATGTTGATGACACTTGTGACGTTGATGGTGACCCTTGTGATGGTCATGCTGGTGACCCTTGTGATGGTGATGTTGATGACCCTTGTGATGTAGGTGATGTTGGTGGCCCTTGTGATATAGGTGAAGTTGGTGACCCTTGTTAGGTTAGTACACACACAACCCGCACATAGAAGAGAGGAGCTTACGACGACGTTTCGGTCCGACTTGGACCATTTACAAAGTCACACTAACACAAAGAAAAGGTAGAAGGGGTATTTATAGGCAGGCAGACAGGGGAGGGCACAAGAAAGAGGTGGAGGAGTAATAGTGGAAGTAGTAGTGGTAGTGGAAGTAGTAGTGGTAGTGGAAGTAGTAGTGGTAGTGGAAGTAGTAGTGGTAGTGGAAGTAGTAGTGGTAGTGGAAGTAGTAGTAGTGGAGTCAGTCAATTCTAGGAAAGAGGAGCACTGCAATAAAGCTGGCGGCCCGCATAGGGTAAGGACAAGAACACAGAGGGGAAAAAATGATGAAAATAAAATAAAGGACACATACAAGGAGAAATACAGAGAAAGAAGAAAGAGGAGAAGGGGGAAGAGATAGAAGGGGAAGGAATCAGGTTAAGTCACGGGTGTTCTGAAGTTTGGAGCATTTAACAATGTAATGGGAGAGGAAAGCATCTACAGAGACAAAGCCAGGGCTAAGATTCATACAGGGAAAGTTGTGTATAAGGGAGGATTCAACCAGACGGCGACTGTGAAAGTGTGTTAGTGTGACTTTGTAAATGGTCCAGGTCGGACCCAAACGTCATCGTAAGCTCCTCTCTTCTATGTGCGGGTTGTGTGTGTATTGTTCCAGTCACGGTATTGTGCTTTTTTGTTATTTTCTTGTTAGGTTAGTGTAGGTTCGTCAGGACACCGGACAGGTGTTTCCTGACGTAGGTCTTAGTCAGATGATGACCCGCCATTGGAGCTTTTGGTCATCTGACCGAGGCCTTCCGCTGGCTTGTGATTGCAGACTGTAAGCCTACATGTCTAGTTCCCATAGCTTCCCCCAGAGGGCAAGCCTGATGGGCATGCCACTTCAAACCGCATCACCCTGCCTCTCTCTCACTCAGGCAGCTGACTTCATTCAGTAAACAGGTGTACTCAGTCCTCTCTCCCTCGGGGCCATGGGCACTAACACATTGCCTGTGTACCCAAGATCTTCGCAAATAAAGAAAGTAGCCTCCGAAGCCTTGTCATTGCTCCTCCGCTCACCATCGACGCTAATTAATGCATTATGTGATGTTGGTGACCCTTGTGATGTAGGTGATGTTGGTGACCCTTGTGATGAAGGTGATGTTGGTGACCCTTGTGATGTAGGTGATGATGGTGACCCTTGTGATGTAGGTGATGATGGTGAGCCTTGTGATGTAGGTGACCCTTGTGATGTAGGTGATGTTGGTGGAGCTGAGGACCAACGCTCACATTTCGCAGAGTCTGCAAACTTGTTAATTGGAATCAGTGTAGCCAGAAGAGCAGAGAAGGGTCTGGGAGGCTCCGCTACTCTGAAATACTCTACGACTGATGCCTGTAGGGGGACTCTTCCATACTACACACACACACACACACACCATACACACACACCATACACACACACACCACACACACAACACACACACACACCATACACACACACACACCACACACACACACACCACACACACACATATCACACACACACCACACACACACACACCACACACACCACACACACACACCACACACCACACACACACACCACACACACACACACACACACACACACACACACACACACCACACACACACAACCACACACACACACACCACCACACACACACACACACACACATCACATAATATATATATATATATATATATATATATATATATATATATATATAGATATACATACATACATACATGTCGTGCCGAATATGTAATACTTGCGATTTTTGGCTTAAATAGCAACACTCTTCTTGCCGAATAAGGCAAGCGAAAACTTGTGTATGTAATAATTTCGCAAAAATCCTTCTAAACCTAAAGAAAAAAATATATTTTTTATTAAATTATTGTAAACTTATCTAAAATATATTTAGTTGTATTAGGCTAAATTAATTTGCGCTTGTTATAATAAAGCTAGGTAAGTTTTCTAAGGTTCTTTTGGTACAAAATTATAAATTTTTACATTAACCTAAATGAAAAAAATATGTCTTTAAACGTATAAGAGAAAATTTTAGAAAGGACTTAATTTTAAATGAGCTCTTGCTAATTGACCAGTTTTACCTATTCGTCACGACATACATACATATATAGTGAGAAACGGATTCGTGTTAAAAGTGCTTTATACTGAAGGATTGCCGGTCTCATGGTCCCTTTCTGTCTCGTGAATATATAAGATGGTGCGTAAATCTTGTTAAGTTATTACAGCTATTAAATGCTTATCTTTACCTTCCTGTGTGTTTCTTAATAGTTCTTAATCCTCTAATGTTCCCTTTTTCAATTCTCCTGAATTTAATTGGTTTTAAGCCTGACCCCCCTCCCTAGACACGCATGTCACACGAGACTAATATACCTGCAACTAGGGGCTTTTTCTCCCTTCCTGCCCGTAATTAATGAAAGAAATAATTTTTTTAAGCCGAGTTGTTCCAACTATGAGTGAGATACGGAATCCTGTTAAACGTGCAGCACTCTGGCAGGCTTCCTGGCCTTTCCTTTTGGTCTAATGAATATTCAAGCTGGCACATAAATCTTATTTTCTTTACTTAGTGAGAGGTATGAGCAACTGCTGTGTGAATTAAAGACTGCAATGACAGTGAGTGCAGCAGAGGTATGGTCAGTCCTTGACCATTCTCATGTAACGAGTGACTGTGGAGGGACAAGAGGTTATCTATCATTACAATGGTTAACAATACTCACGAAATCATAATGACACGATTTGCAAACCATACCACGGGTGGGGTTAGAACCCGCGATCAGAGTCTCTCAAAACTCCAGACCGACGCGTTAGCCACTGGACCAGCTAGCTTCAATAACATTCATCCAACTAGGTATATTTCTACACCATAGGAAGGTTAGCATAGGCACCACTGTGTCCACAAATGTAAGCTTTTACAGACGAATCTCCGGCTACCAAGGCCATGCTAGCGGGAGATTCGTCTGTAAAAACTTGCATTTGTGGACACAGTGGTGCCTATGCTAACCTTCCTATGGTGTAGAAATATAGCTAATCTTATTGAAGCTAGCTGGCCCAGTGGCTAACCAGTCGGTCTGGAGTTTTGAGACTCTCTGATCGCGGGTTCTAAACCCACCCGTGGTATGGCTTTTTTTACAATGGTTAGTGGTACGAAGGCTACATAGGTTACGTTGCAAACAATGGTGACTGCTAGCATTACCAAATGAGGGTTGGCATCCTCATTGTGAACACTGCAGAACAGCTGTAGAACTCAGGCTTCATGCACACATAGTGTTAGGTTCAATTCCCATTTTCATATCACTTCTAATATCGTATGCAAAGGATGCTATTATTTTTGAAGGAAATTCTTCTGGAACATGTATGTAATTTTTAAGGCAACGATGATCTCAGCTACACTAGTGGCACCAACAATGAAAATACACATTCAGCACAGATAAGACCAGCTGAAACTGTGGTGCACAAATAATCCAGTTGGGACAACCCCATATTGGAAAAGACTTCTGCAGGTCTTCTGGAGGGTACAGGCTCTGAAAGGGAGACTTTCGCCTTTTAACTGAGTGCACGTCACTCATATGATTTTCTCCTTATAGGTTACATGTCTATGGTACACATCTTGACTAATAAACTCTTCTCACTGCAATGGCTCTTCGCCTTGCTATCCCTAGTCACACTGAGTACATGTGTATTTGCAGCAAAGTCATAGCTGACCAATATGGTCTAGATGATTTAAATTGGATAAGTTCCAAAAAATGGCATGTTACCCATAATAAAGTCAATGAGATCACCAAGAGATACCTAGATACAGCCCGGTGCCCAGCTGGAAGAAAACCTCAATCTTCAGTAACTAGCAGAAAAGATACACATACCAGCATCCCATATAAGATCACATGTCATCCCTAGACAAATGACAGACAGGTGGTATGTAACTATGTGCATCTACCATAGCCGACACCTGTGTCCTATATAGTGCTGGTTATCAGTACTGAGCTGCTAATCATTGAGCCACGAGCTTAGCAAGTATAGTAGTGTATATAGGAACTTGGCCCACCAGCACTGCTTCGTCCCTAAAGGATCAGAGACCCATGGCCCCTGGGGAAAGCTATGTGTTCCCTCAAGGAGCTGGGTTCCAGAGTCATTAAAACCACTAGCGACCCGACGGTGCCACTGTTTCTTCCAGCGTCACAGTCAGGAGATCCAGAGAAGGAATGTCGTCTGTAGCTTGGGTTCCCGGCCGGCGTTACACGAGTTCCAGAAACTAAACTTAAATTTCCATATATTTTTCTAATTCTGTGTATATATATAAAATCCTCAACGAAACTGTACCTATAAATATGGAAAAAAAATTATGGGATAGCATGTAAAGAAAAGATTTGTTTTAGTGTTTTATATATAAATATATATATATATATATATATATTTTTTTTCAACAAGTCGGCCATCTCCCACCGAGGCAGGGTGACCCAAAAAGAAAGAAAATTCCCAAAAAGAAACTACTTTCATCATCATTCAACACTTTCACCACACTCATAGATAATCACTGTCTTTGCAGAGGCGCTCAGATACGACAGCTGAGAATAGTCCCTCCCAGCTGTCACTATCACAGACCCCTCCTTTAAAGTGCAGGCATTGTACTTCCCATTTCCAGGACTCAAGTCCAACTAAATCAATTAACTGGTTTCCCTGAATCCCTTCACAAAATGTTACCCTGCTCACACTCCAACAGATCGTCATGTCCCAAAACCATTCGTCTCCATTCACTCCTATCTAACACGCTCACACATGCTTGTTGGAAGTCCAAGCCCCTCGCCCACAAAACCTCCTTTACCCCTCCCTCCAACCTTTTCTAGGACGACCCCTACCCCGCCTTCCTTCCCCTACAGATTTATACGCTCTCCAAGTCATTCTACTTTGATCCATTCTCTCTACATGACCAAACCACCTCAACCCCTCTTCAGCCCTCTGACAAATACTTTTAGTAACTCCACACCTTCTCCTAATTTCCACATTCCGAATTTTCTGCATAATATTTACACCACACATTGCCCTTAGACAGGACATCTCCACTGCCTCCAGCCGCCTCCTCACTGTAGCATTTGCAACCCATGCTTCACACCCATATAAGAGTGTTGGTACCACTATACTTTCGTACATTCCCTTCTTTGCCTCCATGGATAACGTTTTATCTCCACAGATACCTCAACGCACCACTCACCTTTTTTCCTTCATCAATTCTATGGTTAACCTCATCCTTCATAAACCCATCCGCTGACACGTCAACTCCCAAATATCTGAAAACATTTACTTCTTCCATAATCCCTCTCTCCAATGTGATATCCAATTTTTCTTTATTTAAATAGTTTGATATATATATATATATATATATATATATATATATATATATATATATATATATATATATATATATATATATAATATAAATATATATATATATATATATATATATATATATATATATATATATCCTCAGACTTTAGTCAGGTATATTGCTCAGTGCCTCACAATCTGGATCAACCATCCGATCCTAACGACCCCATTGTACCTCAGCGAAAGCACCCGTTTACACCCTCCTGCCACTCTGGCGCGTTGGCGGCTATTTGTGTGTGTGTGTGGCGGGGAAGGGGGTGCGTGCGCTCACTAATTGTGGTTGCAGGAGTCGATTCACAGCTCCTGGCCCCGCCTATCTCTTTGCCCCTAATGGTTTCAATCTCCTGGTTGTGTGAGCTCTCTCATACCCATTCTTAAAGCTATGTATGGATTCTCCCTCTACCACTTCACTATCTAAGCTATTCCACTTCCTGACCACTCGATGGCTAAAGAAGTATTTCCTAACATTCCTGTGACTCATCTGTGCTGTTAACTTGCAGCTGTGACCTCGCGTACCTCTGTACTCACCTATTTGTGGTTGCAGGGGTCGAGACAGCTCCTGGCCCCACCTCTTTACTGATCGCTACTAGGTCCTCTCTCTCCCTGCTCCATAAGCTTTATCATACTCATTTTAAAACTATGTATGGTTCCTGCCTCCACTACCTCACTTGCCAGATTATTCCAATTCTAGACAATTCTATGACTAAAGAAATACTTCCTAGCATCTCTTTGACTCATCTGAGTCTAAATCTTCCAATTGTGACCCCTTGTTTCTGTGTCTGGAACATCCTGGCTCTGTTCACCTTGTCAATTCTTCGCAGTATTTTGTATGTCATTATCATGTCTCCCCTAACCCTCCTGTCTTCGAGTGTCGTCAGGCCGATTTTCCTTAACCTTTCTTCGTAGGACATTTTCCTTAGCTCTGGAACTAGTCTTGTTGCAAACCTTTGCACTTTCTCTAATTTCTTGACGAGCTTGACCAGGTGTGGGTTCCAAACTCGTGCTGCACACTCCAGTATGGGCCTGACGTACATAGTGTACAGAGTCTTGAACGATTCCTTACTGAGGTATCTGAACGCTATTCTCAGATTCGCCAGGCGCACATATGCTGCAACAGTTATCTGGTTGATGTGCGCCTCAGGAGATGTGCTCGGTATTATACTCACCCCAAGATCCTTTTCCATGAGTGAGGTTTGCAGTCTTTAGCCACCTAGCCTATACTCTGTCTGCGGTCTTCTATGCCCTTCCCCGATCTTCATGATTTTGCATTTGGCGTGGTTAAATTCAAGGAGCCAGTTGCTGGACCAAGCTTCCAGCCTATCCAGGTCTCTGTAATCCTGCCTGATCTTGATCCGATTTAATTCTCCACATTAACTTCACACCATCTGCAAACAGGGACACTTCCGAGTCTAACCCTTCCGTCATGTCATTCATATATACCAAAAATAGCATTGGTCCTAGGACTGACCCCTGTGGAACCCCGCTCGTCACAGGCGCCCACTCTGATACCACGTCACGTACCATGACTCGCTGTTGCCTCCCTGTCAGGTATTCTCTGATCGTAATAATATTGGTAGAATTACCGACAATATGTTAAGTAAAAGGACACAAATGCAACTAATGTGACATTTTATTGTGGCAACGTTTCGCTCTCCAGGAGCTTTCGCCGTTACAAGCGTTACATGGACACAGTGGGCTATTATATACTCAAAGTGAGGTGAAATACTAGTGGTGGTCGAGGTAGTAGTGATAAGTAGTAGTAGTAGTAGTAATAGTAATACAATAAGGTAGAACAATCAATATGCACATGAGTAAAAGGTGATAAAACAAATACTTGGGTAGTATAACAATAGGTTAGACAACTATTTTTTGCTGGAGGTTGAAATATAGAAGGCCTGTAGGGTGTTCCACATCTACGATGTGCTTGTGTTGAATTAGCAGGAGAGACTATGTGATGGTATGGTTAACTGTTTTCAGGAGGATTCTTGCTAAGACTTCAGAGATGGTGAAGCTGCCTTTGTTTTGTTTAATTGCACTTGTTTTGTTTAATTGCACTTATCTCTGTTTCTAACACAATTAAACAAAACAAAGCAGCTTCACCATCTCTGAAGTCTTAGCAAGAATCCTCCTGAGCGTTAGACCTAGCCATATCTGTCTCTCTGCTAATTGCACCACCACATCGTCAGATGTGCTTGGCTATTTGGCCTAGCAAATGTGTCTAAGGCCATTGTTACTCCAAGTGATCAGCCTTCCAGTCCTGCATCTGCCTATTGTGATTACTACTACTACTACTTAACTTACACCTCGCAACCACTTCAGTACTTCCTCAGCTTTGATATAAATAGCCACTGTGTCATGCTGACCCTGTGGAACGCTAGCTCCTGGAGGCAGGGCACTCTGATCCACTCACTACATTGTCGCTTTCTCCTACATATTCTCTGATCCATTGCAGTGCACTTCCTGTTATATGTGCCTGATCCTCTAGCTTTTGCACTAATCTCATGTGAGGAACTGTGTCGAAGGCCTTCTTGCAGTCCAAGAAAATGCAATCTACCCACCCCTCTCTCTTGTGTCTTACTTCTGTTGTCATGTGGGGTTCGATTGATGGATTTGGGAATAAACACACGAAGGATGGTTGGTAGCTTATAATTAGTGGTAAAAATAAGGAAAGCGCCAGGCCTGACCTGTCTGTCTCTATACCCTGCCTTGAACTGAGATGCCCAGTGCCCGGAGGGCATTCTAAGAGCTCGTGACGTCATGCTAGGTCAGCATGAGTCACGTAACGGTCAGTGATTCACGTAGGGAGACGGTGAATCAGTAACGGTTACTGGTATGAGTACACAGTACTGACATTGTTACCTTGTTATAAAACTCCAGTAGATGTGTGACACAGGATTTGCCTTCCATGAATCCGTGCTGGTTGTCGTTTATAAGCTGGTTCCGCTCTAGGTGCTCCACCACTCTCCTCCTGATAATCTTTTCCATGACTTTACATACTATATACATCAGTGACACTGGTTTATAGTTTAGTGCCTCGTGTCTGTCTCCTTTCTTAAAAATGGGAACTTCATTTGTCGTCTTCCATACCTCAGGTAGTTGCCCAGTTTCAATGCATGTGTTAAAAATTGTTGTTAGTGGCACACACAACGTCTCTGTTCCCTCTCTAAGGATCTACGGAGAAATGTGTGTGTGTGTGTGTCACCCTACCTCGGTGTTAGTTGGGTAAATATATATATATATATACATATATATATATATATATATATATAAAAATATATATATATATATATATATATATACATGTATATATATATATATATATATATATATATATATATATATATATATATATATATATATATATATTATTTATATGTTAGACAAGGCGAGGATTGAAAAGACTGCACGTTTGACCTTGCCTAACGAATGAAATGACCTGATGTAAGTAATGTAATGTAAGACATGCGCAGTAGAAGTAAGTTCATTGCAGTGACATGTTATGAAAAGATGGTATTAATTTTTACAGTCCTAGTTGACCGAACTTTCTTTGTAGTAGCAACCTATGTATCCCTTATCACATTTCTGTTAACTTAATTCTACAATATATATCATTATCCAATTTAGATCATGCTAAGCTTAAAATTAATGTTGTATTTCGACATAGCTACTAATATTTATATTGAATGAAAAACTTCTTAGGAATTAATATTTCACCAAGTTCTCAGTCAACTGGATGACATGTCACTTTGAACTGACTGAACAGCTGTGTTAGGAATAAACAGTTATTAGTGAAGCACAAAACATATTTTACCTTAGCGTTTGTTAAAGAGTTTTGTGGGTGTGTAGGTTAGGTTGAGTAAATGAGTTAGGTTAGCTTAGGAAAAGTGTTTCCTGGCGCACCTGGAGCTTTTGGTCATCCGATCGAGGCCTTCCACTGGCTTGCCTGTCCACTATTTAAAAAATTACGCTTATGATTATAAGCATTTATTAATGTGTGTAGATGTTGGCGAGAAGTGCACTTGGGTGTTCCAGAGGAGACACTGTGTTCTATCACTAAGGTTTGTGTAGTGCAAAGATGTATTCCTTATTAATAAGACACAAAACACAGATATGAATGTGTTCGCGCACACGTGCTCATCAAGTTGTGTTTGAGGGGGTCGACACTCAGCTCCTGACCCTATCTTCTTCACTACTTAGATCAGCATCATTAGTTTTTTTTGGAATCTTGAAGTTGTGTATTCAGTTTGCCTCACCCAAGTCATTCCACTTTTCAACAACACTGATTATAAAGAAATATTTCCTTACATCCCTATAGCTTATCTGTGTCTTCAGTTTCAACTTGTGTCCCCTTGATCCTGGTCGTCTTAGTTCAAATAATCATTTCCTATCTACCCTATCTATTTCTTTAATGTTTTGTATCTTATAATCATGTCTCCTCATATCCGAAAGTCGTCAAGTTCAGTTCCACATAGTGCATTCCTCTCATTGGACCTTTTCGAGCCTCTGGGCATGCTTGACCAAGTCTAGACTCTATGCTGGGGCCATGTACTCAGTGACGGGCCTAACGTATGTCCTATATAAAGTTCTGAAGGATTCCTTGTTCGTATTCCTGAATGCTATACTGAGATTTGCTAATCTTGTATATGTCGCTGATGGTTTATTCGTAATTCTGGCTAAATGCTTGGTGACATATTTAACCCTCAGGTAATCCACCCTCAAACCGCTCTAAAACGTCGAAATATGCAATAAAATACGAGTTTTTAATGTTTTATGTATTTTTCGAAAATATGAAATATTCTATAAAAATATTGATATTTATAGATTTTTAATGGGATTTTTTAAAAATATGTAAATAATTAATAAATTTTCAAAAATGCTATAAAACGCTCATACTTTTGTTTCCCTCGCATGTTAACTGACAAAATTCTTCGTTACTGCTTGCACAAACAACGCTCTCCATGTCGTATTAATATTGGTAGAATTACCAACAATATGTAAAGTAAAAGGACAAGTGCAACTAATGTGACATTTTATTGTGGCAACGTTTCCAGGAGCTTTATCAAGCCGGCTTGACAAAGCTCTTGGAGAGCGAAACGTTACCACAATAAAATGTCACATTAGTTGCACTTGTGTCCTTTTACTTTACAACGCTGTCCATGTTTCTAGTCCTCCTTAGGAATCCCGGTTTTCCCCAGTCTCCTTATGGTTGAAATCTCTTAGCACTAGTAGTGTGGCGCTGCTTCCTCCTGCTGTTTTCAGAATGTGAATAATTTGTTCTGTCATTCTCATTACATTCGTCCAATGGTTTCTTATTATTAGGTGATGAATATATAGCATTATCAATATTACTTTTCTCTCTTCAAACACTGCGGTGTTTATATAATATCTGAAATCCTCTGTTTTAGGGTTTTCTAATCAGCAAATCTCCCGTGTTTTCTGACACTCAATGTCACTCCTAAGATTTTCCCTTGCTTTTTATACCACTTGGTAACTCAAACATTGTGGTTTCTAGATGTTGACCTCTAGCTCATGAGCACGGCCTTTGTGTTTCATGTAACTAGTGTAGTTTTCTCCCTGCCCTTTTGGGTTCGGTCATATCTACTTTTAAATCCATGTATTAAGCTGGCCTCCACCACATCCCATCCTAATGCATTCCATTTGTTCACTACCTACACACTGAAGGAATTCTTTATGTCCCTTTGGCTCATTTGAACGTACATACGTGTGTATGTGTGTGTACTTAGTGGTTGTGTGTGTGTGTGTGGGTTTTTGTGTGTTTATGTGTGTCTTATATGGGCCTGCTCACTTATTTGTACTCCCCCCTATTTGTGGCTGAGGGGTCATTTTGAGTCTTGTTATTGTGTCCCATTGTTTATGTGTCTGGCATGTACTTCTCTGTGCGTATGTGTTAGTGTGTGTGTGTGTCTGTGTGTGAATGTGTGTGTATGTACTCACCTATTTGTAGCTCAGTCACCTCCTGGCCCCGCCTTCATGGCCGCATGTGTATGTGTGTAGTTACCATTTGTCAAGGCATATGTCGATTGACACTAGGCCTGTTGTATGTGTGTGTATGTGTGTGTGTTGTGTGTGTATGTATGTGTGTGTATGTGTCACTCCCTATTGTGGTGCAGGGGTCGATTCATCCTCCTGGCCCCGCCTCTTCACTGACGCTACTAGTGTATCCATGTCGCAATGAGCTTTATGCATACCTCTTCTTATGAGAGCTATGTATGGATTGCCTCCCTACAACAGTTTCAGCTATTCACTTTCCTGACAACTTTATGATGCTACATACTTCAATCCATGAGCTTGACGTACACGTGTCGGGTCTGAACGATTCTAGTAGGCCTGCCTCCACTAAAGTTTGCAGCATTCACTTTCTGTTTAGTTGATGTGCGCCTCAGATGTGCTCGTTATTATACTCACCCCAAGATCCTTTTCCTTGAGGGAGGTTTCTAGTCTTTGGCTCCCTAGACTGTACTCTGTCTGCAGTCTTCTTTTCCCTTCCCCAATCTTCATGACTTTGCGCTTGATGGGGTTGAACTCCAGGAGCTATTTGCTGGACAAGGCCTGTAGTCTTTCCCGATCCCTTTGTAGTCCTGCCTGGTCCTCCTCCGATTGAATTCTCATTAACGTCACATCGTCTGCAAACAGGGACACTTCTGAGTCCATTTTTTCCGTCAAGTCATTCACATATCCCAAAAACAGCACCGGTCCTAGGACTGACCCTTGGGGAACCCCGCTCGCCACAGACGCCCACTCTTGACACCTCGTCACTTACCATGACTCGCTGATGTCTTCCCGTCAGGTATTCTCTGATCCACTTCAGTGCCTTCCCTGTTATTCCTGTCTGGTTCTCCAGCTTTTGCACCAATCTCTTGTGTGGAACTGTGCTAAAAGCCTTCTTACATTCCAAGAAAACGCAGTCTATCCACCTCTCTCTCTCTCTCTCTCTCTCGTCTTACTGTTGTCACCTTGTCATAGAAGTCATAGAACTCCAGTAGGTTGTGCTGGTTGCCGTTAAGCTCATTCTTTTCTAGGTGCTCCACCACTCTTCTCCTGATGATCTTCTCCATGTCTTTGCATTCTATATATATATATGTGTGTGTGTGTGTGTACTCACCTATGTGTGTGTGTGTGTTAGTTAGTTACCATTTTGTCCTAGGCACATGTCGATTAGACACTAGGTCTGTTGTATGTATGTGTGTGCGTGTGTAACGAAACACTTTGAAATGTTTCGGCCCCGCCGGGAATTGAACCCGGGCCCTCCGTGCGTGAAGCAAGAGCGCTAGCCACCATGCCATCGGGGCGTGTGTGTGTGTGTGTGTGTGTGTGTGTGTGTGTGTGTGTGTTGTGTGTGTGTGTGTGTGTGTGTGTGTGTGTGCGCGCGCGCACTCGCTTGCGTGCAATTAAAAATTTACATGATCCGCTCATAAAAGACACTGCTAAGTGAAATTAACGTCATTTAATTAAACTTGACGCTAACTTTTCAAAGCAGAACAAATTTATGACTCCCTTGACACAAGGTCATTCCATTCATTGAGGCCAAGCTTAACCAGCGCAGCTTCTCCTAATCAAAATTAACTTAGATTACTGTAAAGATGTCTTGAATTTACTGAGTAAACTTTAGGCAATTTTGACCTAGGCTAGTGACATAGGTGAATTTATTTTTATGTTTTAAAGATTTGTCTTGACAAGGCCTATTTTATATTTCAGAAATACAAAGTCTTTGCACCTCTCCTCCTGTTCATAGGAACTTCAGGAAGCGCGTCTGTCTCGGGCTCAGCAGACGGAGGATCAAGCCTCCACCACGTTTTACGCTGAATGACCCACATGGGTTTAGCGCTTAACATGAATTATTTACTTTTTTTATTTTTTTAGGCCTATAAGTGACCCTTTAATGTTTTCTTGAGAGCCAAAGTGTGTTATCCCTTATATAACTTTTTTTTTCTCTCTCCAACTTTCCTAAGCCTTAGGCCTATAGTTGGCCCGTCAGTATGATCTTCACGAGGATCGTACTCGACACGTTATATCTGTAGGATCGAGTCGCATGTTTTCTACGCTAGATTTAAGGGCGAAGTTTTCCCACCTTTCCATTTCCTCTCATGACAAAAACTAAATGGATCTTCATGAACGTTGAAGACTTCGCAGATGAGCTGTGTTTTGACGAAGCTCCTCGCTAGTCAAAGTTATTCATTTTCTTGAGGATGGTAGAGAGCAACTCTCCAGGAAGACAGATGGTTTCGTATGAGACGGATGTTCATCGTCTTGTGCTCACGTAAGATTACTGATCTTTTCATGTCTTATGAAGATTTAAGATGGCAGGTAAATATTGTCTACCTATATTTACTATTAACATTTCACATGTTCGCATTTAATTCACACATTGGCAATGGAATTAGACGGCATTGACAATGGATCATTATTATGACTATAATCGAAAAGAAGCGCAAAACTCGTATGAGTTACGTAGCGCTGCTCCAGAGCTCAATTTGTCGAATTGTTATGAACTGTTTTAGTCTTGGTATTGTCACTTTTACTCTTCAGTTATTGCTCCCATCAAATGCATTTCTCACGGTGCTTTAATCATGCAACATTTTCAGTCTAATTCCACGTGAAAAGTTATCTTGCATCTAGTATTATTCCCCCATAATCATGAGTGCTACAGGAAGCTCCTATACAATCTGGATAACAGAGCTAGTAAATTTTTACTTTTTCTTCCTATCTTGGTCCCAACCTGTCCCCCTCGCCTATATATAATGGCTCACAAGAACATAAGAAAGAAGGAACACTGCAGCATGCCTACTGACCCATGTGAGGCAGGTCCATGTCACTCCCCGGCTTAGACCAATGACTCACCTAATCAGGTCACTTCCACTTAAGGAAGGAGCACGGCATAAGACCTAGTAACATAAGCTATAAAATAGACACATATGCAACATTTGGGTATCTTTATTGAGGAAACGTTTCGCCACACAGTGGCTTCATCAGTCCAATACAAAGTAGAAAGGTGTAAGGAGAGTAGGAATTTTGAGGTAATCAGTCCCTCGGCCTGGAGTCGATGTGTTCAGTCCATCAATCTTGTAGAATGTACTGCATATGTCCGTAGAGGTGCCTTATATACTGTAGTCAGGTGAGGTGAAGCAGCAGGAGGCGGGGTCATAGTGGTACCATCCACTAGTCGAAATAGGTCTTCGTCCAAAGGTTGGACAAGTGTTGAAGAATTCGTTTGTATTAAGATCCCAACCTTTGGACGAAGACCTACTTCGACTAGTGGATGGTACCATTATGACCCCGCCTCCTGCTGCTTCACCTCACCTGACTACAGTATATAAGGCACCTCTACGGACATATGCAGTACATTCTACAAGATTGATGGACTGAACACATCGACTCCAGGCCGAGGGACTGATTACCTCAAAACTCCTACTCTCCTTACACCTTTCTACTTTGTATTGGACTGATGAAGCCACTTTGTGGCGAAACGTTTCCTCAATAAAGATACCCAAATGTTTCATATGTGTATTTTATAACTTGTCGGTTCTCTGAACCATTCATCTACAACATAAGCTAGTCAGGTCCAACTCACACCCACTCATGTATTTATCTAACCTATTTTTAATACTACACGTCTTAGCTTCTATGACGGTACTCGGGAGTTTGTTCCAGTGCTTTCCTATATCCTTCCTGAATCTGAATATTTCCAACTTGAAACCATTGCTTCGAGTCCTGTCTTGGCTGGATATTTTCAGCACGCTATTTACATCCCCTTTATTTATTCCTGTTTTCCATTTACACACCTCAATCATATCCCCCCTAATTCTGCGTCTTTCTAGAGTGCAGATTCAGGGTCCTCAGTCTATCCTCATAGGGAAGATTTCTGATACATGGGATCAACTTTGTCATCCTCCGCTGTACGTTTTCCATTGCATTTATATCCATTATGTACAGCATAATCTAAATAAGGCCTAACCAAAGATATATAGAGTTGAAGAACAACCTGAGGACTTCTATTATTTATACTTCTTGATATGAAGGCAAGGATTCTGTTAGCTTTATTGCGAACACTTATGCACTGTTGTCTTGGTTTCAGATTACTACTAACCAGAACTCCTAAATCCTTTTCGCAATCAGTAGTATTAAGATCTACATTATTCAATTTATATGTGGCATAGTTATTGTCCTGCCCAACATTTGTATTGGCTTTATCAATACAAATTCTAGGACATAGTTTGAAGACAGCAGAACTATATACAAAAGATGAGGTAATCAGTGCCTCAGCCTTGGAGTTGGTGTAGAGAGCACCGAAGTCGTGGAGATTCTGGAGCAGAGGCTTGTTGATTCGCCGGGACTCTCCCGGCCCGGGCCTTGTCCAAGTGGTGGCCCGGCCATGGTTCCCTTTGCCTGGAGCAGAGGCAAGGAACCTTGCGCTTATATACTAACGTCAGGTGGAAAGGGACGTGTAGCAGACGAGGGCATAGTCACTGGTAGAAGGGATTCCCCAGTGAAAGTAGGGGTTATTTGTAGTAGTAGTCGTATCCGTAGTAGTCGTAACCTTCTTTACGGCTACGACTACTACTACAACTAACCTATCGCTTTGGGTATGACCTACTTCCACTGGGGAATCCCGTCTACCAATAACTATGCCCTCGTCTGCTACCCGTCCCTTTCCACCTGACGTTAGTATATAAGCGCCAGTCTCCTTGCCTCTGCTCCATATCCTCCACGACTACGGTGCTCTTCACACCAACTCCAAGGCCGAGGGACTGATTACCTCATCTTTTGTATATAGTTCTACTGTCTTCAAACTATGTCCTAGAATTTGTCTTGATAAAGCCACTGGATGGCGAAACGTCTACAATAAAGATACCCAGATGTTGCACATGTGGAATAAAGATACCTGACTGTTGCACAAATATCTTATTTATCTACTTGTCGGTATTATCGTATATCATTGTTATATACACAGTAGAAATAATGGTGAGAGCACAGCGATGATACTCGTTCAGAAAAGATTGCCGGCTGAGTCGGTCAGTGTGGTATCCACCAGCTGAATACAGCGGGAGAAGCTGTACAGATGTCACTTAAAGCAGTTGGCTTCACAAGGTGAAGACAGATAGATCTGATCATTATTACTGAGTGAGGGCAGCACAGTGTCAGCATGAGAAGGTGATGCTGCAAGATATACAAGGTTCTAGCTCACTCAGCTGTTATTCACTGATGAGATCAACTAGAATACTGGTCAAATAGACAGACATTAAATCACGTAGACTAGTGGGCTAAGTCAGGCTAGCTCTCAGGCGAGGAAGAGTCGACTTGCTGACACACAAGTAGTGCTGACACACGAGTAGTGCTGACACAATAAGCCGATTATCATAGGGCCAGAGAGGCTGGCACACAGATGGCAAAAACTCTGGTAGATATATGCACTACCTGTCATAGCTTGGTTACCTGGAGTCTACCTGGAGGGTATTCCATTTCTTTCTGCGAAGATAACATATCACTAAGTTAACCTACACTAAGTTAAACCTAGTACTGTAATTACCACAGAGACTTGGAAAATCTATTCCACGGAAGGCTAGGCGCCATTAAAGCAATGGATATTATATAATAATAACATTGCATATTGCATTAATAACAAAAGAGGCTTAGAAGAAAGAGGTAACAACAGCTCAGAGAACCAAGAGTAGAGTGAGGTCAAACAACTCTCTACCGAACAAGTCAACTTAAGATCAATAGGGAAACTAGATTTTAGATTTTGTCACCGAAGTGGCTGTTTTTTTGTGTACCCCATATCCTAGATGGATATGGGGTACACAAGTTCATTTATCTGTTACAAGCAAATTTAGGAAATTTGCCTAGTATGTCTGGTATCTTATTTTCATAAATAAGATATCTTGACATGTCACATAGGTTATTATATCTATCTCTATATTCCTCAATAAGTGGACAATTAAGCAGTGTGGAAGCTACTCTGTAATGGCTATAAACAAATATACCTCCACGAAAGCCAAGTTCAATGGGCAAATGACCTGTTCCACTCATTTAAATGTTTACTCATGAAATAATATATTCCAATGTGAAAAACAGTTGAAAATCGGTAATCACAGAGAAAGCTACCTGATAATCTCTCTGATTCGATCAAATTATTTATTTGTACTGGGAGATCCAGATTCAGGTTTCGCACGAAAATAAAAGCAGTTTTTTTCAGGGATTTGCTCAGTTGTTTATACCACTGAAATAGACTCATCTTACTGAAACTCTCCCAAGTTATTCTATATGAAAGGGCTTCTAATAGACCACAGTATTTAAAAAAAAATAATTAATGAAATAAGCCCTTAATGTTTAATATTAAATCTGGAAAATTAGATTTTATAAACCTCACTAAACTATCAAATATTCGTCTAAGACACACTAATGTTGAGAGTTTGAAAACGATCAGAATAAACATTCTCTAGTTACTGCATGATACTCAACAATTCCAAGTTATTTCTAACTAGATTTGATATTGGTAAAGTTTCTCCTGAACAGCCTAAACTTACAGGGCATCATCTGTCTCATAAAATGCATCAGCCTAATTTTTTTTAGCTGTGTTTGTATATTGACAAACGTGCAAAAAAACAACACTAAATTTCAATAGTGTCATACAGCAATATCATACAGCGTCGTACAACACTAAACTGAACCCCAATGGAAATAAGTCACTGACTTTTTTGGGTTATCCTAGTACACATATGCTGCTATGTATGATAATCTATGTAACTGTATTTGTGTATACCTGAATAAACTTACTTATTTACTTACTTACTAACAATATCATTTATCCTATACGATGTGTGAGCCTAATAACTGATGCATCGTATACGAAGTTCGTATAGGCATTCATAGGCCTAAAAATAAAATTGTTAAATTGACACCTATATACACTAGTAACAAAGCCAACCGTCTTCTAAGTAGATAAACCAGCTATGAAAGCTTGAAGTCGATCAGAAAAGAACTTAAGTTATTCACACGGAAACGTTATCCGGGAATAGGCTATTTATAATTAACCCTGAGGCACATACACATGCTTGTAGTTCCACAAATTTCCTCTAGCTACTGTACACCAGCGTGGAAAATCTGAAGCTGATCGGACGATGCGTTTTCAAGTAATAAGCGAAAACTTTAAAGGAAGGAAAAAAAAATCAAGCTACCACCTGAAGGTATCCCTTCGGGACCCCTGAAACGAGGACAGACTCCATAGGTTTCTGTACTTCATGTAGGCATACTTCATTTCCTCGTGCAGGTTTGAGTGCGAAGTGAAAAAAAGTACAGTTTCTTTTTTATATATAAAGATGGTGGCAGTATCTGAGTGCCATCAGCACGCCACGCTGAAGAATAAATGTCACTGCTATGAGGCGAGGCTGTGAGCACGTTAATCACCGAGGCTCAGGGCATGTCTGTTGGCACCTGTCTACTCGAGTAGGAAAGTGGGCGTGTGTATATTTATTTTTTCTTTTGGCATGGAGGGTATCATACCAGAGATCAGAACTACGAGTCGAAGGATTATTTTAGTAAGTGTGATGGGTGTTCAACGACGCGATACTTACCTCTCGCTAAAGAAAAACGAAAATTTAAACTAACGAGAATGAGGGATTGGCTGCATCAGGCGTTGTTCGTTCAACGTGTACTCGCTATTTTCTGGATGCTGGGGTTGAGGCTTAGCTCCTGGCCCTGCCTTACTAGGGTTATTTTAAGGTTCGTGTACCATGTCACACCTGTTCTTAAGACTGTATGACGTCTCCCTCAACGTCTTCATCCACTCTGACATTCCCGTGACTCGTGTGTTCTTACCTATTTGTGGCTGCGGGGGTAGAGTCACAGCTCTTGGCACCGCCTCTTAACTGATCACAACTAGGTCCACTTTCTTCCTTGTCCACGAGCGTCAGCGTATCTCTTCTTAAAGCTATGTATGACTCCTGCCTCGCTACTGTGTGTATGTGTGAGTGTGAATGTGTGTGTGTGTGTGTATGTGTGTGTGTGTTTTTGTGTGTGTGTACTCACCTAGTTGTGGTTGCAGGGGTCGAGTCACAGCTCCTGGCCCCGTGTGTGTATGTGTGTGTACTCACCTAATTGCGGTTTCAGGGGTCGATACTCAGCTCCTGGCCACGACCAGTGTGTGTGTGTGTGTGTGTGTGTGTGTGTGTGTGTGTGTGTGTGTGTGTGAAGAGAGACAGACAAAAAGACTGGGAGACAAAGAGAGGGAAGGGGGGTTATGTCCATCTTTTGCAAAATGCTTATATTATATTTTAATAAGTATTCGTGAGTGTTGAGTGTTTATTTTTATTATTTAATACTCATTTCATTCATAATTAAACATGATTATCGTTTTCGCATTTGCTGCTTGTTACTCCTCTTCTTTACGTTCTTGTAGTTCTCCCTCATTTGTTCTTTATTTAACGAATTTGACCTCAAACTAGAAACTGTAATTTTACTATATAATGTACCTAAACACTAGAATGGTATATTACTCAACACTACAATGTCACCATATAATATAATTAAGCACTATAATGTTGCCTCATATTGTAACAAGAGTGCCAGTAACATCATGTCAAAATGTGGGTTTTTCTCTTCCACTGACAAGTTTTCATTGCGCTTCTTTGTACCAAGATGCTCTCTTGTTTGTTCTTCCAGTGCCGGAGAACCTAGTGCCCAATAGCACAAGAACTAATCTTAGTGCCCCTCAGCACAAGTAATTGTCTTAGTGTTCCTCGATATAAGTACTAATCCTAGAGCCCCTCAACACAGTCTAATCCTAGAGCCCCTCAACACAAGTACTAATCCTAGAGCCCCTCAACACAAGTACTAATCCTAGAGCCCCTCAACACAAGTACTAATCCTAGAGCCTCTCAACACAGGTACTAATCCTAGAGCCCCTCAACACAGGTACTAATCCTAGAGCCCCTCAACACAGGTACTAATCTGAGCAAAGTCTAATCCTAGAGCCCCTCAACACAGGTACTAATCCTAGAGCCCTCAACACAAGTACTAATCCTAGAGCCCCTCAACACAGGTACTAATCCTAGAGCCCCTCAACACAGGTACTAATCCTAGAGCCCCTCAACACAGGTACTAATCCTAGAGCCCCTCAACACAGGTACTAATCCTAGAGCCCCTCAACACAGGTACTAATCCTAGAGCCCCTCAACACAGGTACTAATCTGAGCCCTCAACACAGGTACTAATCCTAGAGCCCCTCAACACAGGTACTAATCCTAGAGCCCCTCAACACAGGTACTAATCCTAGAGCCCCTCAACACAGACACAAGTCTTAGTGCCCTTTAACAGATGGATGTCAGAAAATATTTCCTCAGCCTCAGGGCTGTCAGGAAGGGGGTATGAGAGTAGCTGACAGTCATGGAAACATTCCATACATAGATATGATGTGGATTAAGAATCCAATGATGAGGTACGTGTCCTCAACGTGGAGCATCATCTGCTCATCACGTGAAGAAAAACTTCAACCAGGCTTGTCCCAGACCCACATGGACTGCATCATGAGAAAATAAAGGAGCTGATCCTGATGATCTTGGAGGAGAGAAGAGCTAAGCAAGGCAAGACGTTCAAAATTTTAAAAGGCATCGATAGAGCAGATAGGGACAGGCTGAATTAAGAAGATCAGACACAATGGGCATAAGTGGAAGCTGAAGAAACATGAGTAGTAACAATGATAAAATGTACTTTTTGTATTACATTGGTTAAAAAAATGTTGCATGAAAAAGTGGTAGAAGTACATTGATTACACAGCTTTATGAGTATGATAAGACACGAGAAGTCATAAATTTTAAAGTAATCAAGGAAAAGGGGCCCAGAAAATGGACTCGTCACCTGCAAAACACACACACACACACATGCGCGCACACACACACACATGCACTGTAAGGAACAGCTAGAGAAGCAGTAAACAGGGAATACGGAGAAATAGACAAAAGACAAGAAAAAGTAATCAATGAGAGAGAGAGACGCAATTAGGAAGGCCAAGATAAACAGAATCAGTCCGAGATCAAGACTGGTGATCATTACACTCTTCCATTCAATAGTCATTACCACTACTGTGACCCCTGCAACCTTGCAATCACCACTTGTGGGGGAGAAGGAGGAGGACACACACACACACACACACTCACTCTCACACTCACTCACACTCACACTCACTCACTCACACTCACTCACACTCACTCTCACTCACTCACTCACTTCACTCTCACTCTCTCACTCTCACTCTCACTCTCTCACCTCTCACTCTCCTCACTCTCACTCCACTCCTCACTCACTCTCACTCACTCTCCACTCACTCTCACTCACTCTCACTCACTCTCACTCACTCTCACTCACTCTCCTCACTCTCACTCACTCTCCACTCACTTCACTCACTCTCACTCACTCTCACCTCTCTCACTCTCACTCACTCTCACTCACTCTCTTTACTCTCACTCCTCTCTATTTCCACTCTCACTCCTCTCACTCCTCTCCCTCCTCACTCTCCACTCTCTCCACTCTCTCCTCACTCTCACTCTCCTCTCTCTCTCACTCTCTCTCACTCTCACTCTCTTCACTCTCTCACTCTTCTCTACTCTTCTCACTCTCTCTCTCACTCCTCTCTCTCACTCTCTCACTCACTCTCTCTCACTCCTCTCTCACTCTCACTCACTCTCTCTCACTCTCACTCTCTCACTCTCCTACTCTCCTCTACTCTCTCACTCACTCTCTCTCACTCTCTCTCTCCTCTCTCACTCTCCTCACTCTCTCTCACTCACTCCTCTCTCTACTCCTCTCACTCTCTCACTCACTTCACTCTCTCACTCCTCTCCTCCTCACTCCTCCTCACTCTCTCCTCACTCTCACTTCTCACTCCTTCACTCTCTCACTCACTCTCCTTCACTTCTACTCACTCTCACTCACTCACTCACTCTCCTCACTCTCTCACTCTCTACTCCTCACTCACACTCTCACTCACTCACTTCTCACTCACTCTCCTCTCCTACTCACTCACTCTCACTCACTCTCACTCACTCTCACTCACTCTCACTCACTCTCACTCACTCTCACTCACTCTCACTCACTCTCACTCACTCTCACTCACTCTCACTCACTCTCACTCACTCTCACTCACTCTCACTCACTCTCTGTGCGTGTTTTTGTTTATTTACTCGTGAGTCTGATATCCAAAGGCAAGGAGAATGAAATTGGGTTGACAGTTTACCACCCCCCGAATGTGACGTTAGGGCAACTCTAGTGTTCTCACTAGACACTTAACGTTATGTGCCACACTGGTCTAGACTAGCGTCGAGAGTTAAAACTGGCTTCCTAGGAGGCTGCCTGAAGTCTCGGGTTCGAGTCTCGGCCTGTCGCAGTATCGCTCATTGCTTTAAAACAACTTGTTTCCTTTGTTCGAAGTGGTTTTAAGCAAATAACAATACTGCGACTACCCGGGTTCGAACCCACGATATTTTAACCAACCTTCCTTCCGGAAGCCCGCCAAAATGCACGACTCCTTTTTCCACTGTACCAATATGCTTCAAATACCAAGAACCCAGTAAGTACACTGGGTCTGGTTCCTAATGTGAGCGCTTATTCTGTGGCCGTGGATACCACAGCACTAATTTCATTCATGATAGCTCTAAGGGTTTCTTTCCTATTTTCTCTGTGGTACTTTTATATATTTGCAATCATGCGCTTTTCTGTATGTATATATATATATATATATATATATATATATATATATATATATATATATATATATATATAAGGAGGTATCACCTCTAGAACTTTACTGGGGACCCTCATCCTCAGAGAAGACAATAAACGTACCTCAGGGAAAACTCAAGGTTCTCCCCGGAGCATTTTGAATATTTTCTTCTCCTACCACTCCCTATATATATTATATAAGTGCTTTATAATAGAAAACATTGACAGAAAACACAAACATGAATACATTGGTACAACATATCAAAGATCATGAATCTCCTCCAGCTCCTCCGAAGCCGGACGCGAGCCCAGTATGCAGCATGCATTTCCCCTCTGGATGGCCATGCTGAGGCGCTGGAACATTAAAGTGGCTGCCCTTGGGCCCCTGGTGGTGTCGATGAGTCTGGAACCCACTTCTTTAAGGAAACGTGTTGCATTTTTTCCCCATGATCCCAAGGTCTCTGATTCCACTGGACAAATTGATACTGTTGGCTTATGTCCCTGTACTTGCCAATCTTGTACTCCTCCCAGTGATCAGCAGCTCCTCCCTGTCGCCCGACACTGTGATGGATGTAGGTGTCAGCCAGTGTCGACACACAGGTATAGTCTCATGCTAAGAGCTTCCCATTCTTCAAAAAATAGTTGGTGATCCCGTCGGGGCGGTTTGCTGGGTTGTGGGTATTGTTGGCTGCTAGTGATCGGGGCTCTCTCTCGGCTGGGCATCCAGCTGTAACAAGGGTTCTCTTTATGATGTCGTTGACTTCATTGTGTCTTGCATGCCAGCCCTTGGTTTTGGAACAGTTTAGACCATGTAGACCATATTGGTCGGCTTGTGCATCGCCGCAAACACACGTATATTCCGTGTGAATTGGGGCAGTGAGACGCAGAGCAACTGCAATACGGAGGGGTCTTAGGGTCGAGGCGTGTTCCCATTGCCGAAATGGGAACTGTTTGGAGGAAGTCCCAAGAGTGATGTGCACTCACAGATAGGAGACGGGCAGTCTCCCTGTTTGATGTTACAACCCTAAGCATGTCGGCAAGCATCCTTTCAGTGATGGGGCCATCCCAACTTGACTGTAGGCCAGTTCTGCACTAGGTTTTGGTGCTGGAGCAGCAAGAGTCTGCCATTCAGTGATGGCACTGGCGTAGCTAGGGTCCTGTATTCCTGCTGAATCACTGAGGTTATCTGGAAGAATTTGTTTTTTTAACTCATTTGATGCTATGGAAGAGGATAGGATAGCTGGTAGGGCAATCTGGGAGGATTTGCGTACTCCCAGCCCCCCAAGCCTGACTGCAAGTGAGGCTTGCAACCACTGTCCATCTTCGAGGGAAAGATTCAATACACTCTCTAGCATGGTCTTGAGGAGAGTCATATTCCTTGAGTTTCGGCTGCTGAAGGCTGGGGAGCATCTCAGGAAGTAGGTAAGTTTTGGTATTGACAGGCACCTGGTGAGTAGGTAGAAAGCATCATGTGTATCGATGTCTTTCATCCTGCCTTCCATCGTCCTGAGGTCTGAGATTTTTTTTCTAGGACCAGATCGATGGCATTGGGCCCAAGAGGAGCACCAAGGAGAGTGCTGTTGGCAGGATCAATGGCTCGTGCCCCTGGTAAAACAGCCCTAATGTTCTGGATCATCTGCCGATTGGAAAAAACTATTTCACATTTGGTGGGGTTTAAAGATAAGCACAGACTCTCTCCCATGTCTTTAATTTTCCTGATGTCCTCTAGGAGAGATTCTGTAGTGCCGGCTAGGGTACCATCATCCAAGAACCAGATACTGACCTCACTGAAGAGCGCTTCTGTGACTTCCTTGATGACAAGACAGAATAGAAAGGGAGCAAGAGGGTCCCCCTGTTGCACACCCTCACACGAGTCAGTTTCATGGTCCTCAAACAATAGTTTAGAAGCCACACTATAATACGATTCTATGAAGGGATAGAGGGAAGGGAAGTGTCTAGAAACTGCTTGGAGAGCAGCGTCCCTTCTGAGTTGAAAGCATTGGCAAAGTCCAATTTGATCAAGGCTTTTTCATTGAACATGTTGTTGATGTATACTCGTGTTGCATGGGCAGCTGCTTCACAGCCTTGTTGAACACCAAAACCGAGCTGAGTTGGTTTCAACATTGAGGCAGCATCTTGACTCACCATTCTTACTGCAGCCTTGGCAACTAGGCGCCGAAGGGTGTTGCCCACTGCAATGGGCCTGATTCCTCCATCCTTTTTCCGGAGGGCACACAGTGAGGCACCAAAGAAAAGGGGTCTAAGGGCCTTTGGGACACTGCCAGCGAGGCACACATTAGAAAATTTGGTGAGTTCAGACAGCAACCTCTCTGAAACCTCACCAAGACCTGGATTGAGCATATGTTTAAAGTGTTGTGGCCTTATACCGGTGAAACCTCCTGCTGAGCCCTGTGGGAATGACATAGCAGCTTTATACACATCAGCGTCCTGTAAGGATAAATGTTCTTCACCTGCTGCAATGTCAGGGATGTCAACGTTGGTACTGGGAGCCCTGTATATATATATATATATATATATATATATATATATATATATATATATGTCGTGCCGATTAGGTAAAACTGGTCAATTAGCAAGAACTCATCTAAAATTAAGTCCTTTCTAAAATTTTCTCTTATACGTTTAAAGATATATTTTTTCATTTATGTTAATGTAAGAATTTATAATTTTGTACCAAGAGAAACTTTGAAAACCTACCTAACCTTATTACAACAAGTGCAATTTAATTTAGCCTAACCAACTAAATATATTTTAGATACGTTAACATTAATTTAATAATAAACAAACACAATGAAATATATTTTTTCGTTATGTTCAGAATGATTTTGGCGAAATTATTCCATACACAAATTTTCACTTGTCTTATATAGCAAGGTGAGCGTTGCTATTTAAGCCAAAATGCAAGTTTTACCTAATCGGCACGACATATATATATTATGTCGTGCCGATTAAATAAAACTTGCGATTTTGCTTAATAGCAACGCTCACCTTATAAGACAAGTGAAAATTGTGTATGCATAATTTCGCCAAAATCATTCTGACTATAACGAAAAAATATATTTAATTGTGTTTCTTTATTATTAAATTAATGTTAACGTATCTAAAATATATTTAGTTGGGTTTAAAGTAAATTGCGCTTGTTGTAATAAGGTTAGTAGGTTTTCAAAGTTTCTCTTGTACAAAATTATAAAATTGTTTATGTAAAAATTTCGCAAAATTATTCTGAACCTAACGAAAAAAATATATTTCATTGTGTTTGTTTATTAAATAATTGCAAACTTATCTAAAATATATTAAGCTAAATTTAATTGCGCTTTTTATAATAAGGTTAGGTAAGTTTTCTAAGGTTCTTATTGTACAAAATTATTAATTTTTACATTAACATAAATGAAAAAAATATTTTTAAACGTATAAGAGAAAATTTTAGGAAGGACTTAATTTTAAGTGAATTCTGCAATTGACCAATTTTACCTATTTTGCACACACACACACATATATATATATATATATATATATATATATATATATATATATATATATATATATATATATATTTTTTTTTTTTTTTTTTTTTTTTAACACATCGGCCGATTCCCACCAAGGCAGGGTGGCCGAAAAAAAAACTTTCATCATCATTCACTCCATCACTGTCTTGCCAGAGGGTGCTTTACACTACAGTTATAAAACTGCAACATTAACACCCCTCCTTCAGAGTGCCGGCACTGTACTTCCATCTCCAGAACTCAAGTCCGGCCTGCCGGTTTCCTGAATCCCTTCATAAATGTTACTTTGCTCACACTCCAACAGCACGTCAAGTATTAAAACCATATGCCTCCATTCACTCCTATCAAATACGCTCACATGCTTGCTGGAAGTCCAAGCCCTCGCACACAAAACTTCCTTTACCCCCCCCTCCAACCTTTCCTAGGCCGACCCCTACCCGCCTTCCTCCACTACAGATTTATACACTCGAAGTCACTCTGTCTCGTTCCATTCTCTCTACATGTCCAAACCACCTCAACAACCCTCCTCAGCTCTCTGGACAATCGTTTTGGTAATCCCGCACCTCCTCCTAATTTCCAAACTCCGAATTCTCTGCATTATATTCACACCACACATTGACCTCAGACATGACATCTCCACTGCCTCCAGCCTTCTCCTCGTTGCAACATTCATCACCCATGCTTCACACCCATATAAGAGCGTTGGT